>VXAC01005230.1:345940-383333 GCA_013399225.1 Rhipidura dahli | reverse complement strand
GCTGGCGGACCTGTACCAGGTGTCCATGGCCTACGGGCACTGGCGGGCCGGGCGACACCGCGCCCCGGCCGCCGCCGAGCTCTTCTTCCGCCGCCCTCCCTTCCGCGGGTCCTTCGCTCTCGGGGCCGGCTTGGCCGAGGGGCTGCGGGGGCTCCGAGCCTTCCGCTTCTCCGCTGCCGGTGCGTGGGGACAGCGAGGGACANATCTCTCAGAGCGGTTCTGCGGTGGGGGAGAGGAATAACATTTGAGGGGGATTTGGGGGTCAGGGGGTCCCCCTGGGGGACCTGCAGGGGATCAGGACAACTCACGGAGCGACAGGGGACATCCCTCAGAGGGACTTGGGGGACAGGGAAACCCTTCAGGGGCCACGGGGTGGGGGATGGACACAAAGAGCCCTCAGGGAAACTCGGGGGGGGGACACTGGGACACCCTCCAGAGATGTCCCTCAGAGGGGACTTCGGCCACCTCACCCTGTCTCGCTCTGTGCTGGGGGTGCTGTCACCCACCTGCTGCCACCCACCTGGCCATGAGAGGCTTGGTGTCCCCCCTCCACCTCTCCCCGTGTCCCCTGGCCCTGGTGTCACCGCGCTGTCCCCGCAGACGTCGCGTACCTGCGCTCTGTCTTGCCCAGCACCATGGATGATGCCTTCTTTGACTACTTGGCCACCCTGGATGCCTCCGAGGTGACCGTCACCGCCATTCCCGAGGGCTCCGTCGTCTTTGCCAGGGTGGGACCCACATTTCCAGGCACCTGGACCTCCCCCTCCATCCCCTTTCCTGACCATCCTGCCTCTCCCAGCTCCCAGACCTCCCCTTTTTTTCCTTGACTCTGGAACCCCCTTGAACCCCCGTCCTGCCTTTCCCAGCCCCCTTTGCCCCTCTTTTCCCTGACCCTGGGAGCCCCTTGACCCCCATTCCTGCCTTTCCAGCCCCCAGATCACCCTTTCCTCAACACCAGGGACCCCCCAAACCCCTCTTTGTGGCCATCCTGGGTGTCCTCATCCTGTGAGCCTTTTCCTGGGCTCAGGGACTATCTGGATCCTTTTTCCTGGGCAATAGGATCCCCCTGCACCCCCTTCCCTGGTACTGGGATCCCCTTGTACCCCCTTTTCCTTCATCAATATCCCCCTCCAACCCCTTTCCTGGGCATCCCACCTTTCCCAGGCCCAGGCCTTCCCTTTTCCTTGGCTCTGGGAGCTCCTGGACTCCCATTCCTGCCTTTCCCAGCTCTGGAGGGGCTGGGATGTCACTACTGTACCTGCAGGTGCCGTTCCTGCAAGTGAAGGGGCCTCTCCTGGTGGTGCAGCTGCTGGAGACCACCTTGCTGTGCTTGGTCAGCTATGCCAGGTATTTTGGGATGGGGATGATCCCAAAGCTCCTGGAAGCTGGAGAGGGGCAGGGAAGGGAGTGCAGCACCCCCCAGTCGAGAGGGAGATGGTGTGAGGTCGGGGACACCCCAGTCCTGGGGGTACCATAACCCCACAAGTCCTCTGCTGGAATTTAACTGCTGGAATTCTACCAGTTGAATTGAACTACTGGAGGGTGTCCCAGTGTTCCCCCCAAGTCTTCCTGAGGGTTTTCCATGTCCAGCCCACCCTGTGGTCCCCTGAAGAGTTTCCCTGACCCCCAGGTTCTACTGAGAGATTTCCTGGTCTCCTACAGGTCCCATAAAGAGGTTCCCCTGTTCCTCAAGTCTCCTTGCTCAACTCCACCACATCCCTCTCCATTGAGTCCCGTGGTGATCCCTGCCCCGTCCCAGCAGGGAAGGTCCTGGAGCCCCTTTGGCCGTGCTGGCTCCGTGTGTGACCTGTCCCACCCTTTGTCCCCCAGCCTGGTGGCCACCAACGCCGCCAGATTTCGCCTCCTCGCCGGCCCGGACGTGAAGCTCATGGAGATGGGGCTGCGCCGTGCGCAGGGACCGGACGGAGCCCTGTCGGCATCCAAATATTCCTACATCGGGGGTGAGTCCCGCCCCGCGGCGCCCGGTGCCACCGCGGCCCTGCCGTCACCTGGGTGTCCCCCCCGTCCCTCCTCGCAGGCTTCGACTGCACCAGCAACATCCTGGCGGGAAAACTCTACGGAATTCCGGTGCGCGGCACCATCGCCCACTCCTTCGTCATGTCCTTCAGGTGCCTGGAGGAGGTGCAGCCGCGGGTGAGCGGTGCCTGGAATGGGATGGGAATGGGATGGGGATGGGATTGGATGGGAATGGGGGATGAATATTTAGTGGGGGAGGGATAGGAGCGGAGGTGAGGGTGGGATGGCGATGGGATAGGGATCTCATGGGGGTGGTGATGGAAAGGGGAAAGGGAATGGAGATGGGAATGGGTTGGGATTGAATGGGGGGTGGTTGGATGGGGAGGGGATTGGGGTAGGGATTGGATGGGATGTGGGTGAAGAGGGGATATGGGTGTGATTGGGATGGGGATGTAGATGGGTTGGGATAGAGATAGGATGGGGATAGGGATGTGGGATGGGGATGGGGTTTGTACGGAGTTAGGGATGGAGGAGGAGATGGGGTAGGGATGTGATGGAGATGATGGTGAGGATGGGGGTAAGGTGCGATAGAGATGGGATGGAGATGGGGATGAGATGGGAATGGGGAATGGTGTGGACATGGGAATGGGAATGGGGATGGGATGGGAATGCAGACAGGAACAAGAGTGGGATGGATGGGAATGGAACACTCCACCTGTTCCCACACTCCCAGCACCTTGGGTAATGCCATGGGCTGTGCAAATCCCACGTTCCCCTGGCAGGAGCTGCCGCCTCGGGCTGGAGGAGATCCCGTGGACCTGGCAGTCCTGGCCGTGTCCTGGCTGCAGCAGGTGTGTGACCTGCTCCAAACTCCTCCCGGCAAGGCCAACCAGGGTGAGCTGGCCGCCTTCGTGTCCTACGCTGTCACCTTCCCGTGTGACTTCCAGGGATTGCTGGACACCTACTGTGTCAGGAGGTGAGGATGCCAGGACTTTGCCATCATGGGACAGGGGATGGATGTGTCCCTCCTCATTGGTGGCTTTGAAGTGGGAATGTTGGCTGGAAGCACTGCTGGATCCACCCTGGATCCACCCTGGATCCGTGTCATGCTTGTCATTAACTCCTTGCCCATGCCAGGAGTGGCTTGCCCAATTTCTGTGCCGTGGCCTTGGCTCTGCACCAGCTGGGATACCAGGCCATTGGAGTGCGCCTGGACAGCGGCGACCTGGCCCAGCAATCCAAGGAAATCCGGCGAGTGTTCCGAGCCTGCGGAGATCAGTGAGTCCCACGCCAGCCCTGGGATGGATGTCACCGATCCCTGTTATCCTCACCTGCACCCAGCCCCTCATTCTGTCAGGATTTTGGAGCCCTCACGGCTCTGGGGTGCTGGGAGTGGATCCATGAATCCTCCCAAATCCTGCTCCTTCCAGCTTTCAGGTGCCCTGGTTTGGGACCATCCCCATCACCGTCAGCAACGACATCAGCGAGCAGAGCCTGGAGGAGTTCAGGAGGGAGGTGAGGAAACTGCTGGCACAGCTGGGATGTTACCTGGGTGGTGCTGGAATGGCTGGGATGTCACCTGGGTGGTGCTGGCAGGGCTGGGATGTCACCTGGGCTGTCCCTGGTGCTGGCAGGGCTGGGATGTTGATGGTCTCTGTCTTCTCCGCTGACTCAGGGGAGTGAGATCGACATGATCGGCATCGGGACCAACCTGGTGACGTGTCCCCTGCAGCCATCGCTGGGCTGTGTCTACAAGGTACAAATGGCAGCCTAAATCCCAAAGATACCAATCCTCTGAGCCACTTTCAGGTGGTCCACACGGGCTCCATGGCCATCCTGCCCAGCTGGAGTCATGGAATTACGAAGTAGTTTGCCTTGGAAGGGATTTTTGAAGATCCACCAGCCATGGGCAGGGACACCTTCCACTATCCCAGGTTGCTCCAAGCCACATCCAACCTGGCCTTGGACACTTCCAGGGATAGGGGAGCCAGATTTTCTGGGAATTCTATTCCAGGGCCTCACCACCCTCACAAGGAAGAATTCTTTCCCAATACCCCATCTAACCTTACCCTATCCCAGTTTAAATCCATTCCCTGTGTCCTGTCCCTCCATCCCTTGTCCCAGGTCCCTCTCCAGCTCTCCTGGAGCCCCTTTAGGCACTGGAAGGGGCTTTGAGATCTCCCTGGAGCCTTTTCTTCTCCAGGCTGGACATTCCCAGCTCTCCCAGCCTGGCTCCAGAGCAGAGGGGCTCCAACCCTTGGAGCATCTCCATGGACTCTCTGGATTCGCTCCAGCAGCTCCACATCCTTCTGCTGTTGGAGACCCCAGGGCTGGAGGCAGCTCTGCAGGTGGAGTCTCACCTGAGCAGGACAGAGGAACAGAATTCCTCCCTCTCCTCCTGCCCACACTTTGGGATCAGCCCTGGACACGGGGAGGTTCCGGGTGCCAGCGTTGGCTCACAGCCAATGCTTTGCCCACCAGAAGCCCCAAGTTCTCCACAGGCAGAATGCCCAATTTTGGGGTGGTTTTAGGGGATGAGGTTTTTTCAGCTGATTTGCATCAGTGGCCTCCCCAGAGAGGTCACAGGTACCCATCCCTTCCCTTTTCCCACAGCTGGTGGAGGTCAATGGCTCCCCATGCCTGAAGCTCACGGAGGATGAGGAGAAGATGACAATCCCAGGGATGAAGATGATCTATCGGCTCTACAACGCTGCTGGTGAGTCTGGAGACCCTTCCCAGAGTCCTGGGGGAATCTCCTGCTCCATAACCCTCTTCCCGATGTCCTCCTGGCAGGTCACCCCTTCATGGACCTCATGGCCCTGGAAGAGGAGCCGTCGCCCAGCGCGGGACAGGAGTTGGGGATCCGCGTCCTGGGGCGGCTTGGGGAGACCACCAAGGTCATTCCCAGCACCGTGGAGCCCCTCCATCGAACCTACTTCAGGGATGGCCAGGTCAGAGGGTGGTCCCATCTCCTGGGAGGTCTCCTCTTCCACGCTGGGTGATGGATCAAGGGCGGTGGTGGCTTCCGAGATGTGCCAACAACTCTGGTTTCCAACCTGGATGTGGTGGCTCCAGGTTGGGATGGGTTCTGGCTGGTGGCTTTCCACGTGGATCTTCCCACATGGATCCCCATCCCTGCAGGTGTGTGAGCCCCTGCCCAGCCTACCCGAGGTGAGGACCCACGCCCAGGTGTCCCTGAACCTGCTCAGCCCCGCTCACCGCCGGCTCCATGAGCCACAGCCCTACCCAGTACGTCCAGCACTTCCCACATTCCCACTTGGGAATGCCGCTCGGAATCGGTGGCCTGAGCAGAGCCACCACGGAGCTGCTCCCTGACCCCTCTCGTTCCCATCCCAGGTGGCCATGACGGAACGGCTGCACCGGCTCTTCCTGGAGCTGCGTCAGGGCAGCCGCTGAGGGGGTCCCTGCTTGTCCCCAGCTCCCTCTCCGTGCTTTTTTTGGGAAGCCCAGGTGACCCGTTGGGAATTAACAGCTCTAATTTAGACCTTTCCGCTGCTGGGTGCTAACCTGAGGAACCTGCAGGAACTGGGAGACTGCCCTGGGGGGTCCCAGTGGGGAAGGCAGAGCTGTCCCTGCGTCCCCTGGAGGTGACAGTCCTGGGCCTGACTTGGTGGCCCCCCTGCCAGCCTTGTGCCTTATTTTGGTGGCCTGGCCACTCCTGTGCCTTCCTTGGTGGCCCTGCCCAGCCGTGTGCTCTCTCTGGTGGCCCCCCCAGACTGAAGTCCCAAAGGGTGACACAGGACATGCATGGGACACCCACGGGAGATCCTCTTTGCTTTGGCAATTCTAAGCTTCATCTCCATGGCCACATTCTGACTCTTCCCATTCTGGCTGAATTCCCTGGGATGTGGAGGCCGGCTCCAGGTTGATCCTAGCTCCAGGCTGATCCCAGCTCCAGGTTGCCACCTGCACTCTCTAACCCCTGTTCCCACAGAAAACATGGCACTAACCCATACTGAGCTTCAGACTAAGCAAAAAAATTTAAATAAAGGCCTTTTCCCACCACGGCTTCGACCTTAAATCCAGTGGGAAAACCCATTGGAGCTCCACTGGGAGTAGGAAGGTGAGAGGGAAATCCCCAGGGGTCAAAACTGGGACTTCCCTGTCCACCCTCCCCTCCATGGCTTGGATCTTGGCAGCAAATTATAGGGAAGAAAATAATGAGGATTTTAACAAAGTGTGGCCTGATGGTCACGGATTTCTGGGAATTCCAAAAGCACTGCATCCCATTTTAAGACAGGAAAAAACTCCAGAAAGCCAGGATCAGTTTGCTATAAGTTAGAAATTTTTTTGTTTGTTTGTTTTAGAGCAAAGCACCAAAGAGAAAGAGTCCTTTGTACCTGAGTAGAGATTTTCCTGAGTTTCTGGGAGAGGAGGAATGAAGAACAAAAGGAGAGGGAGCTGTGCCAGCCTTTGTCCCCCTCATGGATAAGATGCAATTCCTGATGTTTAGGAAACATTTTGGTGGGCAGAGAAAAAGCTCCTGGGTGTCTCTGCACTTTCTCCTCAGGTATTTATGGATACTGAGGAGATTTCCTGAGCCTTTTCTTCTCCAGGCTGGGCAATTCCAGCTCCCTCAGCCTCTCCTCATAGGAGATGCTCCAGTCCCTTCATCATCGCTGTGGTTTTTCCTTGGATTTTGTCTCTCTTGTACTGGGGAGCTCCAAACTGGACCCCGTATTTCAGGTGTGACCCATCAGAGCTCAGCAGAGGGAAAGAATCCCCTTGGAATGGATTCCACTTGGAATGCCAAAAAGATCCCAAGGCACCAGGACCGATCCAAAGCTCCAGGCTTTGTTAAAATTACTGCACTCTGCATTAAAGAGGGAGAAAAAAAAGAGCAGGAACTGGGTTAAACCTGCACATCTGGGACTCCTGGGATGCTTTCCTTGTGGAATCTGGGCATCCCACTGCCTCCAGGCACAACTTCCCACTTAAGGGCACTTAAGTTACTGAACTTAAGGGACACCAGTTCCCACCCAATCCCTGAAGCTGCCTGCAGTCACAGCAGCAAATCCCAGAGTGGTTTTTTTTTTTTTTTTTTTTCATTTTTGCCCTTGGAATTCTGGTATTTGACCCCAGAACTCGGAAGCAGATGCCAAGATGGGACAGAAAGTGCTACAAGTGAGGTTGGAACACTGAATCCTGTGTGGATTTTGCCAAAAAGAGGAATTAGCAGAAGCCCAGATGTTGCTCCTCTTCTTCATCCTCCTTCCAGTTTTGTTCTTGGAAAAATTTTTAAAGCACAGCTTCAGCACAGGATATTTGTGATTGGAAATAAGGGAGAGTGGGGAAAAGTGCCAGTTAGTGCTGGAGTAGGGAAGGGCAGGGAATTGAGGGACACAGGTGTGGAAAATCCATCCTGAGCCCTCTCAAGCACACCTGATTTTCCTCACTCCACAAATCCAGGATGTTTTAGGAAAGGCAAACCTGTGGATAATTCCTTGTGTTTTGATTTATGCTGGTCCCCAGCTTTGGAGGGAAGGGATGGCAGGGGAAAAAAGGATGTGGGAAGGCTCCAGCTGCAGAGTACCCAGAGAGGGAGAACTGTGGAATGTAGGGAGTGAGAAGGAATTTGAGCATCAACAATTCCAAGTCCAGCTGTGTCCATGTCCCAGCTCCCACTGGGAAAAAAAGCCAGGATTTAACAAACCCAGCCTAACTTGGATTATTTGACACCAGGAGAGGTGAGAAGAGGCAGCTCAGAGCATCCAGACTCAGCTGCTTCCACCTTCAGGGATGGATGATCCAAGCTCCTGTTCCTGACGTTGCTCGGTGCCATCGGCCCAGGATGGTGTCACTTGTAAAGTGCCATTTTCCTGCTCTGGTACAGGTACATGTAGGCATCACAAAAGAGGCGTTTGGCCACCCCATCCATGTCCCGAGGCTGCTCCAGGGCCAGCACAGCCAGGGGCAAGTCCAGGTATTTGGCAACTTCCGGGCAAAGCGTCACTGTGGGAATGTTGAAGCCGTTTTCGCCACCTAAGGTGGGAAAAAGGAGGAAAATCCCAAATCAGATCCCAAAGGGGTGAGGTCCTACAGTTCCAGCAGATCCCAGCACGGTCAACAGTTGTGCAGAACCTCAGCTGAGAGATGTGGAGGCCAAAAGCAATGGAAGAGGCTGCATGAGGGGAGAGCATTCAACCTGAAGGAGCTCCAGGAGAGCTGGAGAGGGACTCGGGACAAGGGATGGAGGGACAGGACACAGGGAATGGCTTCCCACTGCCAGAGGGCAGGATTGGATGAGATTTTGGGAAGGAATTCTTGGCTGAGAGGGTGGTGAGGGGCTGGAATGGAATTCCCAGAGAAGCTGTGGCTGCCCCTGGATTCCTGTAAGTGTCCAAGTCCAGCTTGGACAGGGCTTGGAGCAGCCTGGGATAGCGGGAGGTGCCCATCGAAGGGATTAGAACTGGATGGTCTTTAAGGTCCCTTCCAACCCAAACCATGATTCCCTCATAAAAACAAAGTGGGGAAAGACAGGAGAACAATCCATGCCCACAAGCTGAGCCAGCTGGGACGGGATCCCAAATCCCTTGCTTGACCACAGCCACAAGCTGGAAGCACCTGGAAAAACTCCCACCTACTTGGCTTGGCCACTCTGGAATCTAATTAAATGGAAGCCAAACCCAGAGAGGGAACTGGAGAGGAAAAGGTGGATTGAGAGCAGCAGCCCCTGGCAGCTCCCCACATCCCAATATCCCACATCCCATTCCCGTTCCCTCACCGTGCCGGTCGGCCATGCTGTCGAAGAACATCCAGTGCTCGTTCCCAGGGCCGTATTTCACGAAGGACACGTAGTGGCTGGTCTCGATGCAGAGCACTGCAAACAGCTCCAGCTTCTCCCGGGGGACCTGCTGGCCACCCCGGGCGCTCCAGCTCTGGAATTCCTCTGGAATGTGCAGCCTGCTGGGTTTGTGCGCTTTGCGCTGGCGGTGGGAGTGAACCTGAGGAGAAGGGACAGGGTGGCATTGGCAGAACTGGCCTTGACCTGACAGGGAGATGGGGCAGAGGTCAGATTCCAAATTTATTCCCTGCTGATGTGATTCCCGTGCTCCCTGCTTGCCTGGGAATGGTGTTATGGGAACAGCCTGGCAGCAGGAAGCTAAAATGGGAATACCACCCTCCAGGAGGTAGAAACTGTGGGAATGCAGGGAGGGATCAGCACTGGGTTCCTGCAGGATTAATTCTTATTTACGGAACAGGTTGTTCAGGGAAGCCATGGATGTCACTTCCCTGGAATTGTCTAAGGCCACGTAGGACAGGGCTTGGAGCAACCTGGAATAATGAGTTCCAGGGGGTGGACATGGATGAGCTTCAAGGTCCTTTCCAATCCAAGCCTTTTGAAGATTCCAGGATTATTTAGGTTCTGTGGAAGCAGAGGGTTCACAACCTCTGTCTCCTGGTGGGAATGACCCTCAGGAAAAGGCTGCTCTGTGCCCAACCTAAGCAGCTGCAGGGACAGCCAGGGAAATGTGGGGATTTTGGGAGGGTTCATCCTGCTGACAGCTCCCAAGGTGGATTTTGGGAACATCCATGGGAAATACCTGTCTGGAGCAGGAGCTGCAGAACTGCTTCAGGCCCGTGGCTGCAAACACCTTGTCCTTGAAACACTCTGAGCATTCCAGAGTGGCAACACTTCCACACAGGCAGCATTCCCTGGGACCTGCTGGGCAAACAGAGCTCAGAGGGATTGTCTCCTCCAGATCCCACCTAAAATCCAGGTTCTCCTGCCAAAACTGGAGCTCGGGGAAGAGGAATCCCACCCCAGAGAGCCCAGAGCTGTTGCTCACAGCCCATCATCCATAACTCACTGTCCAGCAGCAGATCTGTTATATCCAGCTCCAAGGAAGGGATGATTTTGCTGAACATTTTATATTCCTTCCCAAAACGTGGCATTTGGATAATGAAGCAAGATGGGATCTGGAAAAAAGAAAAAAAAAAACCCAAAAAAACAGGAAAAGGAGTCACCCTGAAGAAGAGCCAAATCCCAGAGATTTTTCTCTAAATTTGCTGTCATTATTCCCAGGACAAAAGAGAAACAGGGAAAGCTGAGGCCTTTTCCTAAGTCATGCCTGGATTTAGTGCTGGATATAAACCATCCAAGGCCTCACAGGTACTTTGGGAAGCAGGAAAAGCAGAAGGAAACTGGAATCACCTCCACCAGCTTCAGATCCGAGGACAGGAAGGAGCGTTCCACCAGCTGCTGCACGTCGGGAACCACCAGATCCTCCTGTTTATCCATAAATATCTGGTAGCAGTAACATTCCTGCTCCTTCTGGCCTCCTGACCTGCAAGGAGAGGGCTTGGGATTGGGGATGTGGTGACACAGAAATTGGGAGTTTCCCAGGGTTTGTCCTGGGAGAGCTCCTGGGCTCAAGGCACTGAGGGTGGTTTGGTGTGACATAAAGCACTTTTTCCACCCAAAAATACCAAATTTGTGCCAGGGCAAGAGGAGAGAAGTAGGAATTTTTGCCTTGTTATCCCTTTGGAACACCACATCCTGCTCCTGTAAGCAAAATTCCATTTCCCCTTGACATAAATATAAAAGCTAATTTAACATTTAAATTGACAAACGGATGCTTCGATGATTAATTTCAAAATGCATCCAATAAGCCAAACTCAAGGTGAGTTGTGTGCAGATCTCCCACAATCCCTAAAAAGAGAGCAGGGAAAGGATTTCTTTGGGATGACCCTGTGCAGGGGAGCTGCAGCACAGAGTCCTCTTTGTGCTCGGCCTTTCCCAGCACTCCACGATCCACGGCTCGAGCGGCGGCTCCACAAAGGAGCACAGAACTCCAACAATTCCCTTTCTGTGCTCCCAAACAGCACAGTTATTTTTGGCTTCCTCCAGCCTCTCATCTTCTTTGTAGAGTCCCAAAAAAACTGGGACTGCATCCATGGACTGCCTGTTTGAGAGGCTGTGGGAGCTGAGCCAGCTTGGCAGCCTGGACACATCCCAAATTCATCCAAAGGCTGTCGGATATTGCTGGGTCTGCCCTAAAGTCGGACATCACCTTTCTCAAACCCCTTCTGGCTCTCCCTGAGGATGGCACAAGGTTTTTATCCCAATTTTCTGAAGGCAGCACCCTCCAGGGAGGGCTTGGAAGTGTCTTTTCCCGGATGGGAAGATCACAACCAGCAGGATCAGAGTCTGTTCCTAAGGGAAAGCAGAAGGAGCTGCACAAAACTCAAAGAGCTGTGATTCCAATAAGACTTTGGTGGAAAGGGACAAGTGACCTTTTCCCCCACTCCAGGGATTGTGAGGTGGAAAATTAATGAGCCTGGCCTTGGGAATTGCATCCCTCAGCTGTGGAAACTTACTGGAGCTTCAATAGTGGCTCAATTCCCAGGATCTGCTGCATTATGAGATTGAGGAACTCCTCAGGATCTGGAAAGTGAGAGGAAAGGATGGATCAGACCACGCCAGGAACTGCCTTGTCCCACTGCATGGAAGAGCTGCCAGATAAACATCAGCCAATTCCATGAACCTGGAATTTCCTCTTCAGGTTAGGGGACAACTGGGATAAATGCTGAGAGCACTCAGTTAAGGCACAAATCCCCAGAGGAACATGGAAAAATGCCAACCAGCCTCCAGGGACTGCTCTTCCATGGAATTCCGGGATGGTTTGGGTGGGGAGGGACATTCAAGATCATGGAATTCCAACTGTTGCCATGGGCAGGGACACCTTCCCCTATCCCAGGTTGCTCCAAGCCCCGTCCAACCTGGCCTTGGACACTTCCAGGGATCCAGGGGCAGCCACAGCTTCTCTGGGAATTCTATTCCAGCCCCTCACCACCCTCTCAGCCAAGAATTCCTTCCCAACGTCCCACCTATCCCTGCCCTCTGGCAGTGGGAAGCCATTCCCTGTGTCCTGTCCCTCCATCCCTTGTCCCAAGTCCCTCTCCAGCTCTCCTGGAGCCCCTTTAGGTACTGGAAAGGGCTCTGAGGGTACAGAGAGATATAAAAACAGAAAAGATTTTTTTCCAAGTGAATTTTTCCATCGATTAACATCAGCACCCAATTAAAGCATGTTCTTGGGAGAAGCACAAAGGGAAGTTGCCAGCTGGTGCCTGGATGAGGCAAAACATAGGGAAGCAGCCTGGGAAAGGCCCCAGAGAGCTCCTTACCTTTCTCAGCGTTGGTAAAGCTGGAGCACTGGCCCTTGTCCGTGAGCTGCTCCCGGAGGTGCATCACGCTGCTGGCCCGGACAAAGCCAGTCCTGGGAACAACAACCAGCTGCAGGTGAGGGAAATCATGGAATGGCTGGGCTTGGAAGGGATCTTAAAACTTCATCCAGTTCAACCCCCTGCCATGGGCAAGGATGGCACCAGTAAGATCAGGTTGTGCCAAGATCTGGTCTGGGATACTTCCAGGGATGGGGCAGCCACAGCTCCTCAGGGAATTCCATTCCACCCCCTCACAGGGAAGAATTCCTTCTCAATATCCAATCTAAACCTTCTTTCTGTCAGTTGAAAATTCTTCCCCCTTGTCCTGTCCCTCCATCCCTTGTCCCAAGTCCCTCTCCAGCTCTCTTGGAGCCTCCTGAGGCACTGGAAGCCGGATGGTTTCCCCTCATCCAGCCTGGCATTCCATACCAACTTTGGGAGCAGCTACTAAATAAAGCAAGGCTGCTGCTTCACCAACTCCAGGGTTCCATCCAGAGGTGGTTGGAACCCCAGGAATCCCCTTTCCTTCCTTTTACTGGGAAGTGCAGCTCCCAAGGCTTCCTTCTGAGCACAAGAGCTGTGACAGCCCCACACCTCAGGGAAAGGAACAACTGGAACAGTCACAGGATCATGGAATGGTTTGGGTTGGAAGGGATCTTAAAGATCATCTAATTCCAACTTCCTGCCATGGGCAGGGACACCTTCCACCATCCCAGGTTGCTCCAAGCCCTGCCCAACCTGGCCTTGGACACTTCCACGGATGGGACAGCCACAGCTTCTCTGGGAATTCCATTCCAGGGCCTCAGCACCCTCTCAGGGAAGAATTCCTTCTCAATATCCCATCTCAATGCACGCTCTGGCAGTTTAAAACCATTCCTCCTTGTCCTGAACACCTTTGGATGTGGCTGCCAGGTTTCCCTCAGAGCCAGGTACCACCTTCAGGGCAGCAGGGAAGGAATGAAGGCTGATGGGACAACTTCCAGCATTCCCTACACTCACCTTCGGAGAGGATTGACAATCTCATCTCGCAGGATTCCCTGGACATTCCTGTCACACCGTGGGAAGGGCATGAAGAGCATGGAGTCCAGAACGGATGTACATGAGAAGAGGCTGTGGGAAGAGTGGGATGAGTTGGAGGGCTTGGAAGCAACAGCTGGAACCAAAATGTGGTGGCTGGTGACAGTCCATGGCTTTGATGCCCAACAGTCCATGCATGGAATTACAGGGAAGTGAGGGAAGCACATCTGCACAGTGAGGCACATCTGGAGAAGTGAACACTGGGAACAGCAAAAGGAGAAGGAAATTCCTACTTTGCAGCCAAAACTGCTCAGGGAAAGACACCACTGAGTCTTTTCCTCTCCAAGCAGGGAAGTTGGGACCTCCTGGGTGGGTTGTTTGGAATGATTCCAGCCAGAACTTCCAGGGACAGAGTCAGCACAGTCCAAGTCCGGAAAACTACGAGCTCTCAGCACCCTGAATGACAGACAGGGGTACAGGGGGTCTTCAGGGCTGGAAAACCTGCTGGATTTGGGAAGGAGATCAAAAAACAGCCTGGAGGTTTTATCTCCACAGTTACATCCTGCTCTACACCAGATAAACTTCCAGCCAACTTGTAAATCCAGGGAAGTGCTATAGTTTGGGGCTCTGCCCAGTTAAAAAAGCCACTCATTTAATGAGATTCCACCATCCAAGCAGGTCCTTACCTGAAGAGAGCTGCATCCATGTAGCAGGAATTACAATGGCCTTGGATGCCCTTCATCCGCCCTCGGAGGACACGGACTGCTGCCTCATTCCTGAGGGGAGGAGAACTCTCTGGAACCTGTGGAAGAACTTCTTGTCCTCCTGCAAGAAAGGGAATTTCCTTCACTTTCTCCCATCAGGATCAACTCTGCCCTTCCCTGACCCCAAAAGTCTGAGGTGAGTCTCCATCTCTCAAATTTAAGGTGGCTTCTCGATCCTGCTTTTCATAAGTCACAATCTTTCAGACTTGTGGGATGTTCCTTGGGGAATCATTTAGCTTGGAAAAGACCTCTAGGATCATCGAGTCCAACTGTTAACCCAGCCAAGGATGTGGTGTGGTGTAAACACCAAAAAAACAACACTCGAAGAAAGGGAAGAAACGCTGCCCAAGGGGTTCCTCCACATCCCTCTGCCATCACAGCCCCATTTTCCTGCTTCCCAGAGGACTCACTGTAATCCCCGAGGGATAAGTCGGAGTTGGGAAAGCTCTGGAAGCGCACGTCGGGCTGGCAGGAGTTCAGCCTCACGAAGAGGCCACGCTTTGGGGCACAGTGGAAGTAGGACTTGCCCAGCCACTCTCCAGCTGTGACCCCCTTGTCTTCATCCTGGGAAAACAGCACCAGGGAAGAGCCTGAGAGTGGGATTGATGGAATTACGGCTGGAAAAGAGATCTGAGATCGAGTCTAGCAGTGCAATGCTGCCGAGGCCACCACTGGATCGTATCCCCAAGTGCCACATCCACAGGGATGGGGACCTCATCCCTGCCTTGGGCAGCTGGGCTAAGGCTGGACAACCCCATCCATAAAGGAATTTTCCCAATATCCAACCCAAACCTCCCCTGGAGTAATTTGAGGCCATTTCCTCATGCCCTGTCCCTTGTTCCCTGGGAGCAGAGCCAAATTCCTACCTGGTCTCACCCTCCTGTCAGGAATTTGTGGAGAGTGAGAAGATCCCCGAGCCTCCTTTTCTCCAGGCTGAGCCCTCCCAGCTCCCTCAGCTGTTCCAGACCCTTCCCAGCTCCCTTCCAGCCCCTCAATACCCTGCACATGGGGATCCCAAAATTCTACCCCCCACATTCAGCCACAGCCACCAGCACTCCCAGGTCCTTCCCCAGCTTTCCAGCCTCACCAGTTCAACTCCAGCCATTTTGTCCTTGATTTGGGGCAGGTAGCCCAACCAGCGGATGATTCCTGAAACTTGATTCCCTTTGTCCAAGGTTATCTGGACCATGGAGTTCACTTCCAGAGGTGAATTCCCACTTTCTCCCTCCTCGCTGCTCTCGCTGCTCTCTTGTTTCATTTGGTTTGGTTTCCCGAAGCCCACATCGGAGTTGAATGTTGAGAAAAAACCTGTTGGGGGACACAAAACATCGGGAGAGGTGGGAATTCAATCCTCTGGATCTAATTTCAGGTCTGTTTTGGAAATTCCAGACCACGCACACCAGCAGGAAGCTGAGCACCAGGGACACGAGGTGCAATTCCCAGTGTTCCAAGCTGGTCTGACAGGATGAGAGGGAAGGATCCTGCTCCTTGTTTCCCTGCTCAGAGCTTCGTATTTCAACCTCTCGCTGGCCCTGGAGCTCATCCAGCCCTTCCCAGACTACTGGAATGGCAGCAGGGGGTTTATTTCCTAACTGTTCTACTGATTCCTTGTCTTGTCCAACAATTCCCACCACTGCTGCTGGCACCTGAGCCTTTCCCACCCGGATGAAGCTCCTGCTCCACTTTTTACAGCTGAATTAAAGGCTCTTTAACCAGTGGTGCCTCTTCCCTGAGGGAATTCTCTGCTACAATTGGATTTTCCTGACAAATGGGATCCAGCTTCAGCTGCCTCACGCAAAGAATTCTGTGTGGAACTTGAGATTTTTCCATAAATCCCAATCATTTAAGACCAGCTGGAAGTTTTACTGGAATTTCAGCTCCTCAGTACCCTCCAGAGAGGGAATAAATCCCCAAATTCACCAGAATGTGATCACAAGAGACCCATCCAAGGATCACCTACTTTGCAAGCTCTCCTTCACAACAGAATCCATGGGGATTTCCCTGAAAATGTCGGTCGTTCCTTCTTCTTCCTGAAAGGAGGGGAAATTCCATCAGCTAGGGAAAAAATCCATTGGCTAGGGAAAAAAAAAATCCATTAGCTAAACACTGAAATACGAAGGAATTTTTTAAACATGCCTGGGAAGTTTGCACGTAAGCTCACATCCCTTTTGGACATTCCCTCTACTCCTCTTCTGCGTCTCACCATAACGTGGCTTTGGCTTTTTTTTAAAATCCCCCCCAAAAAAAAACCTATGGAAAAGCTGCTCTTACCGGGCAAACCTTCACAAACCACTGGCTCCCTTCCTTGTAAACTGCCATGGCAATTCCTTTGGTGGGGATCTCATCCACATAGAAGCTGACAGCGTCTCCCACTTTCACGGGGACCACCTCCTCCGTGTCCTGTTTTCCTGCCTTCTGCTTCCCATAATCGTCGCCTGATGTGGGAACAAACTGGACTTTGCTGAAGGGCAGGAAGATCCCACAGTTCCTTTTGCACTTGAAGTACTCGGTGCCGTGGTAGCACCCGTCGTTTTTCCCTCTGTTTTCCCCCTCTCCCTGAAAACGTGCCAGGAAGGGATGTTACACAAAGGAAATTCCATGGAAAAAAATGAGGAATTCGCTGCCTCAGCCCCCCCTTACCTGCAATTCCACCCCGAAAAACACCGGAGTCAGCACGGCCAAGCTGGGCTTGTAGATGCTCCCGATGTAGCGCACGACTCCCGGGAAAAATTCCCGCTCCACCTCCACCATCACGTTTTGACCCGGCACGGCTTGGAGAGCTCCTTCCAGACTCAGCCTCTCCAGGAAAAAATTCAAGCGCTCGCTGTGGCTCCCGATGGCCAGGAGGAACCCGGCGGCTTCCTGGCGCACAGGCTGCAGGACTTCCAGGTTGATGGTGACCGTGGAGCTGTCGTCCAGCATGATGACCCTCAGGAAGCAAGCTGGAGGCCCATCCTCGGAGAAATTCCGCAGGTAGCTCCTCTCGCTGCAGAAGCACAAGTTGCCAGCTTGGAAGTACTTGCTCCCGTAGGCACAGTCCTCCATCAGGATGTAGAAGCAATTCCCGTCCGCTGCCGGAGGTGGGAGGTTGGACATGGTGGCTTCCCTGCCTCGGGAGAATCACAGCAATGGGGATTTGTGAATGTTGGCGCAGAATTCCCAAATAATCTTGGGGTTGGAAGAGGTTTTAGGCTCAACCTCGGGCTCAAAGCCTCGCCCAGGTGAGTTTGAGCGTCTCCCAAAGCCTCTCCCTGCTCCCTTTTTTTTCCAGGTGTTTAATCACCCTCTTGGTGATTCAGAATCCCATCTGACCCAGTTTCCCACATTCCTGCTCATCCCTGTTCCTCACTGTGCTTCCATAGGAAACATCCAGCTCTGCCTTCTCCACCAAACCCTCCCAGGATGAGGCTGTACAAAAAAAAAACCCAAAAAAACCCGCATGGAATGGTTTGGGTTGGGATGGACCTTAAAGATCACCTCATTCCACAGGCAGGGACACCTTCCCCTATCCCGGGTCGCTCCAAGCTCCATCCAACCACGCCTGGAATAATTCCAGGGATGGAAGGGCTGCTCCAGCTCGTCCAACCTGTTCTAATGCCATCCAGCCTCGTTAAATTCCATGTTTTCTCTCCTTGCTCCCAGGAGCGAGGCAAAGGATCCATCCTGCCTTTAAAAATCCCTTGGGAACGGGATTCCCACTCTGTCGCTGGGTCCTGCTACAGCACATGAATATTTAAAACATATGCAAATCACCCACTGAATGTACTAAAGATGTCCAGCTTTCCTAGCAAATATTTATTTATTTAGTACGTGGTTTATATTAAAAGAAATGCAAATATTTGGGAGCAGGAATGTATTTTGGTGCTTATTTTCTCAAGTAAGAACTGACAGTGAAAATACTGGTGGTCGAAATTCCAGTGGTTAAATTCAAGTAGTTTAATTCTACTGGTGGAATTCCAATAGTTAACTGGTAGAATTCCAATAGAATTCCAGTAGTTTAATTCTAACTGCTAAATTCCAGGAGTAATTAAAATCTATTTTTTAATTAAATTAAATTAAGTTCCACTTTTTACCCCTCCCCGTTTCTCCTTTGAGGATTCCATGGGAAATTAGAATCCAAAATTTTGTTTCAACATGAAAGGTGAATAAAATTTTAGAAAATGAAAAATGAAACCCTTTTTCCTCACTAAAAGCCCAAAATAAATTGATTTTTCTGATGAAATGCCCAAGAAAAGACTATTTAATTAATCAGAACCCCAAGAAGGAACTGTTTTTCTCATAAAAATCACCAAGAATAAATTTTACTCATCAAGCCCATTTTCCTCACGAAAGCTCCACAGTAAACCACTTCCCTCATCAAAACCACAAAAATAAACCATTTTTCTCATAAAAAGCAAAAAACCCCATATTTTTATCACAAAACCCACAAGAATAAACAATTTTCCTCATCAAAAAGCAAGAGTAAACCATTTTATTCATCAAACCCCAAGAATAAATCGTTTTCCTCACCAAAACCCTCCGAGAATGAGTAATTTTCCTCATCAAAAACACACAAATAAACCATTTTCTTCCTCAAAAGCCAAAAATAAACTTTTTTCCCCTCACGAAAAACTCAAAACCAAGCCATTTTCCTTATCAAAATCTACGACTAAATCATGTTCCTCATTTTCAAAAAAAAAAAAAAAAAATTATTTTCCTCATCAAAACCCCGGAATAAACCCTTTTTTCTCATCAACATATTCGCGAATGAACAATTTTATTCACCAAGCCCCAAGAATAAACAGCTTCTTTAATGAAAACAAACAAAAATAAACTGATTTTCCTCACCGAAACGCCCAAATAAACCATTCTCCTCGCGAAAACACAGGGACAAACCCTTGCCTTCATCAAACCCAAGTGTAACCCGGGTATTTAAACCAGAATATTCCCAATTTCCCCCGATTTCTGGGAATAAATCCCCGTTCCCAGCGCTCTGAGCGGGATGCGGGCTCGATCCCTCCCCCCTCCCCTCACCGTGTCCGCCGCCGCTCCGGCTCCGGCACTTCCGCGTCCGGGCGCGCGCGCGCGGCCCGGCAGCCAATGGGGAGCGGCGGGGAGCGGCGGGCGGCCAATGGGAAGGAAGGGGCGGTGCCAGACGGAGGGAGGGGGCGTGGCTCCACAGTAGGTCCCGCCCACTGGTGGAAGGCGGGAACCGCGTGAGGGGCGGCGGGAGGGAAGCGTCCCCATGGACCCAAATATCCCTGCGGATCCGTGAATTTGCGTCCCCATGGACCCAAATCCCTATGGATCCATGTGCGTCCTCATGGACCCAAATCCCAGTGGATTCATGTGTGTTTCCATGGACCCGTGTCCCTGTGGATTTGTGTGTCTGCTCATGGTGCCATGTCCCTATGGATCCGTCTGCATATTCCCATGGATCCAAATCCCTACGGATCTGTGTGGGTGTGTCCCCAGGGACCCAATTCCATGTGGATTAGCGTGTTTCCATGGACCCATGTCCCTGTGTCCTTAAAGGTCCATGTGCGTCCCCATGGACCCTCATCCACGTGGCTCTGTGCGTCTCCCCATGGACCCAAATCCCTATGGATCCATCCCTATGGACCTGTGTGTGTCCCCGTGACCCCATGTGTGTCCTCGTGGACCCGTGTGTGTCCCCCTGTCACTGTGCCATGTGTCTCCATGGCCCCATGTCCCCACAGCCCCATGACCCTGTGATCCTGCACCGCCACAGCTGTGTGTCCCCATGCCCTGTGTCCCCATGTCCCCATGGCCCCGTGTCCCCGCACCCCTGTGTCCTGTGTCCCTCTGCCTTGTGTCCTGTGTCCCCATTCTGGGTGGGTGGCCCTGCCTGCCACAACACACCCCCCAAGTGTCCCCATCGCTGCTGGGACACACTGGATCCAGGACCACCAAGCCACCTCCCAGGGAACATCACCCACCCTGGGGACATCTAGATGGAAGCAGAGCTGGGAGGGGACAGCAGCTCACAGCAGCGGGGTATAAATATTGGCTAAATAGATTTATTTTCATACAAAGAATACACAGGTCCCTGCCGGGACACCCCGACCCCAGGGGACACCCCAAGATGTCCCCAGCCACTGCCAGGCTGACCACCACCTCCATTGGCTTTACTGGCAGGATCTGTCCCTATTCCCAGAGTTTGGTGACAACTCTACGTCACCCTCCGGAGCCACCTTGATGCCAGTATTTACCTTGTGCCTGCTCACGACACCCTGTCACAAGCCACCCTGCTCTGTGGGACACCCCCAGACTTGGTCCCCTGCTCCCTCGGTCCCATGCTGGGACATCTCTGGACATTTTGGGGTCCCCCTTGTGCCCTAATACTGTGGCTGGTACAGACACCCCCTCCCCCCCCACGCCGTATGTACACGCTGGATAAAAGAAGAAAATACAGATATTTATAGCGGGGGAGCAAAATACCCCCTTAACCCCCCCCAAAAGTGTCCCCTGTGTCCCCATCCTGGTGCCTCACCACCAGCCAGTCCTGTCACCTGTGCCCAGGATGGAGGTGGCTGGTCCTGCCCCATCCTGGGCTGGCTGGGCTGCTGGACCTTAGTTTCCCCATCAGTCACGGGGCTGCCATGGGATGGTGGGACATTGAGAACGTCAGAGAAGGAGCCACTGTGGCCACCCATGGGGACAAGGATGTGGCCACAAGCCCCAAGGAACATGGGATGAAGCTGGAGGCACCTGGGATTGAAGCCAGAGTGTCCCACCTCCCACCTCACCCCCATCACAGGCACAGCTACCCAAGGTCCCCTTTCATCCCCGAATTTGTCACGCCACTGTCACCCAGCCCTGGGCGTGGTAGGAGGTCCGGATGTGGCCACCCCACCTCCCTTTGTGGCAGGAGAGGAGGTGGCTGGGGGAGCTCCTCAGCTCGAGTCCCTCCAGCTCAGCTGCGTTTGGTGACCATTTGCCGGTCCCTCTTCTTCTTCTCCATCAACCTGGTGGGACCAAGCAGGATGGTGGCCTCAGGGACCCTCCCAAGAGGGACCTCCCGAAGCCACAGGGAGGGGACAACTCACTTGCGGTTGCGGACTTCAGTGAGCTCCATGAGCCGCTCCTGGGCCGCCCGGAGCTCATCCAGGCGCTGCTGGTAACGGGAGTCACAGCCGTTGGTGCGCTCGTAGCCCGACACCTGGCTGGAGAGCTCGCTGGCACGGTCCCGGAGCTGCTGGATGGACGAGTAGAGGTTCTCCTCATCTTCCTCCTGCTCCAAAACAAGCGTGTGAGGCTGGCAGGGTGGGCAGGACACCCCAAAGAGTTGGTCCCCCTTGTTCAGGTTTCCCAATCCGCCTGGGCCACCTGCCTTGGCGTTGATGATCTCAATGTGGATGAGGAGGGAGGCGAGCTCCAGGTCCTCGGTGTAGCTGTTCTTCAACGGCACCGACCGGTAGCCTGGACACAACATCACAACACGAACTCAGCACCACAGTAGGGTCTGAGCCCCTCACCATGGCCAGGACCTCAGGGTGGTGATGATGGTGATGATGATGATGAAAATTGCAGGGGGGTTGAACTAGAAGATCTTCAAAGGTCCCTTTCAACCCAAACCTATGACTCCATGATCAATGACGGAGATAATGATGATGATTATGATGATTGCAGGGGGGTTGGACAAGATGATTTCTAAAAACCCCTCTCAACCCAAACCCTTCTATGACTCCATGACTACAATGGAGATGGTGATGATGACGATGATGATGGAAGGACCATACCTGTTTTGAGGCCCTTGACGGGGAAGGTGGCTTGTGCCAAGAAGTTGGGGTCACTGAACATGTCCTCCTCATACACCACAAAGCGGAGGAAGGCGAACTCAGGGTTGTTGATGTCGAAGACAAACTGCTTGAAGAGCCAGACGGGGTTGAAGCCATTGTCAGCTGTGGGAAAGAGCACAAAAACTGGTCCCATCACCCACATGTCCTCTCAGGACCCCAGAAGGCACAATCAGGGTTGTCGTCAAGGGTGGAGACATCACCCATGTGGTCCCTCACCTACAACATCCGTCTTGTTCTTGCTGTTGTCGTACTCGGAGCCGCAAACCTCCACCTCCACAAAGGGGCACACGATGCTCCTCCCATTCTTGGGCAGGTGCCGGGCACCAAGGATCTGTGGGAGGAAGGGGATGAAGAGGAGGGTGAGGTCTGGCCACACTGGATGAAGAACTCCCAAGAGTAACAAGCTCCATGGAGCAAATACGTGGCTGGAACATGTAAAAACCAGCCCTGGTTGACCCAAAAATGAGGAAGGATTTCCCATCTTGATGGTGACCACCTCAAGGTGGTTTTACTGTCCTTGCCCACTTGCCTGCAGTTGGACTGTGATGGGTTCCACGATCTTCAGGCTGTTCTTGTCAAAGGGGTCAAAGGTCTCGTCCCTCATGATGTCTGGCTGCAGGACGTAGCCGCTGCGGCCTCCAAGCATGAAGAGCGCCTGGTTCAGCTGCATCGGTTTGTCTGTGGCCATGGGGACAAAGCAGATCGAGAGCGGGGCTCAGGGACCTCCCTGAGGTCCTTGGGCAGAAGGTCCTGCCCTGCAAACCCAACTAAGAGTCCCCGACCCTGGCTGGAGCAGGGATGCAGCCGAGTTTTGCATGAATCACCCAAGGACTGCATGGAGATGTCCCCACCAGGATGTGGACAAAGACTGGAGAGCATCCAAACCACCCGTGTCCCCGTCAGGATAAGGACAAAGGTTGGAGAAATCTTTCAAACCACCACCCCCTGTGTCCCCATCAGGATGAGACAAAGATTGGACAGCATCCAAACCACCTCCTGTGTCTCCATCAGGATAAGGACAAAGCTTGGAGAGATCACTCAAACCACCTCCTGTGTTCTCATCAGGATGAGGAAAAGGCTCAAGAGCATCCAAACCACTCATGTCCCCATGAGGATGGAGCCAAAGGTTGGAGGGATCACCCAAACCACCTCCAACAAGACAACCCAGGGCAGAAGCACTGGGGATGGGAATTTTGAGACAACCTTCAGAGATGAGCCCAACAACAACCCCGGGAGCAGGACTTACCAGGTGTCTGGAAGTTGAGGGCCACGAGTTGGCTCCCGCAGATCCACATGGGCAGCGGGTCATAGTTGGAGGAATCCAGGCGCTGTCCTTTGGGATAGATGCGGCTGAGCTGGCGGCGGTTGTACTGCAGGAACTTCTTGCCCTTGCTGCGGTTGGCGTATTTCTCCGCCTTGGTCTCCGGGAAGGAGGACATGTCCCGGTAACACGCCTTGTCCGTGCCAATCTCTGCAAGCACCAAGCAGCCATCAGGGAAGGAATGAGTTCTGGATGGTTCTTCCCACCCGTCTCTTCCCACACTCATCCCATTCTCCAGGACTTACTGTCCTCATCGAACGGCACCGGCCGGCAGTACACGACAAGCTCCGAGAGCTCCAGTGCGATCTTCTTCCTCCGTTCCATGATCTTCCCTTCTTGCATCTGCATGAGGAAAACCAGCAGCTGCAAGTCTCCCCCCAGACTCTTTCTCTGGAGATATTAGGAACAATCTCCATGAGAAAGGAACCATCCAGGCCCATCCTCCGCATCCCCTCACCCTGGCGTCGGCGTTCTGCGTGGCCTCCCGGATCTTGGCCACCCACTCGCTGAGTTCCTCTTGCGTGTCCGCGGCCACGTCCAGTGACTGGGCTGCGTGGGACATCTGCTGGGAATGGATGGTGAAGACAAATGGTTTGGAGCTCCTCCCGTCTTTGGAGATAACTATAAGGACATCAGAGGGGGGCTTTACTCGAAGACATTCCCAACGGATGGCTCTGTGGAGCAAACGAAACCTCAGCGGTCCCGCTCCCAGGCCCCCACCAGCCCCTCCTGGCACCCCACCATCCATCAGGATCCTCCTCCGCTGAGGATCCCATTTTTTAATGTGTGGCTTCAGGTTTCCCTGCTGAAACACACCCTTGGAATCAAGGGAAAATGTCCCTTGGATCATCTGGACATCCCAATCCCTCCAAATTCCCCCCAAATCCATAAGTAGGGACACTCACCGACATGGCAGGATGGGACATCAATGAAGCCCTTCAGGAAGTTCCCCAGGGGGCTGTTTTCTGATGACTGCAAGAGAGGAAGGAAGAGAGGAAAATGGGGGAGGCCTGTGGGTCACAGGCAGCCACCCTCCAGCCCTCTGAGTTGGAAAAATCCGAGGAAAAGAAGGGAAAAAACCACCCAGGAGCATCACCCAAAGAGCATTCCCCACCCTCTGGATAAGGGTCTGTCTTGGCACGGGATCAGAAGCATCCCCCAGATTCTGGATAAAGGTCTGGGTTGGAGCACAACCAGGAACATCCCCTGACTCTGTGGGACTGGGAGCACTGCTCAGATTCTGGATAAGGGTCTGGGCTGGAGCAGGGCTGGGAGCATCCTCCAGTTTCCAGGAAAGGATCCAAGCTGGAGTATGGCCAAGATTATCACCCAGCTTCCAGACAGAGATCAGGGCTGGAGCAGGACTGGGAACATCCTCCAGCTTCCAGTAAATTGTCCACGTGGGTGTGGAGCCAAGAACATCCCTCAGCCCCTGGATAAGAATCTGGGCTGGAACATGAGCATCCCCCAGCCTCAGGATAAGGGTCTGGGCTGGAGCAGAACCAGGAACATTCCTCAGACTCTGGATAAGGATCTGAGCTTGTACAAGACTTGGAATATCCTGCATCTTCCAGAAAGGGGACCAAGCTGAAGTGGGGCTGGGAGCATTCCACAGCCTCTGGATAAAGATACGGCCTGGAACAGGACCAGGAGCATTTCCCAACTTCCAGAAATAGGTCCAAGTTGGAGTAGGGCCAGGAACATCCCCTAGCCTCTGGATAAGGATCCAAGCTGGAGCAGGACCATGAGCATCCCCCAGCCTCTGGATAAGGATCTGGACTTGCTCAAGGCTCCTGGGAGCCTCCAGTGTCCTCCCTCCCAGGGTCCCGGGTAGGTGGCACTCACGGCCTCATCCTGCTCCTGCGCCTGGGTGCCAACGATCTCCTCCACGTAGTTGGCCGGGAACCAGAGCTGCTTCTTGCCCCCGTAGTCCCCCCGCCACCTGCAAAGGGGTGAGAGGATCAAGGCAAGCGGACGGATTTTGGGGAGGGGGGGACAGGGGTGTCCCTGCTGCATGCAGTGCCGGGGGACGGGTGGAGAAGGGGCAGGGGGACAGAGAAGGAGGCTGAGTTAAAACCCGCCGTGGGAATACCTGGGGTGTCCCCTCCCACCCATGGTGACACCCGAGTGACAACCCTCACCAGCCGCCGTCCTGCTTGTCCACGTTGTGGATGATGGCCTGTTTGCAGAAGGACAGCTCATCCTCCCGTTGTGCCTTGTAGTCATACAGAGCCTTCACCGTGCACTGGGGACACAGGGGAGAGGGACATGTGTGTCACCACCCAGCATCCCTCTTCAGCCCCCAAAGTATGGGATCCTGAGGGTCTGACACCCCGAACTGTAGAATCATAGGGTGTTAAGGGGTTGGAATGGACCTTAAAGGTTATCCCAGCCCAACCCATCCCACCATGGGCAGAGACACTTTCCACTGTCCCGGGTTGCTCCAAGCCCTATCCAACCTGGCCTTGGACACTTCCAGGGATGGGGCATCCACAACTTCTCTATCCCGGTGTCTCACCACCCTCACAAAAAATTTCTTCCCAATATCTAACCTGAATGTCCCCTCTTTCAATTTGTATCCATTACTCCTCATCCTATCACTACAGCTCCTGACAAAAAGTCCATCTTCAGCTTCCAAACTGCTCATGCCAATGGAATGGGTTAGAGTGGACAGAAGGGCTGGAGGTGCCTATGGTCCTGCAGGATCACCACATTCAGAGTAGATCAGGTTCCTTTTCTGGGACCTCCCAATGGTTTCTCCTGGTGCACTGAAGGGTTAATCCCTTGATATTACCACATTCCCTGGAAAAAATCCTCTGGGTTAAGTTTGCCTGTGTGTGGCCTTACCCTGCTGTAAAGGGACCATAAAGGCACCAGCAATGCTGGACCATGGGATTGTAGAATCACAGAAAAGGAAACTTAGGGCTCCAGACTCTTCCTGGGTCAACTCCAAGATATGTCCAGTCCCAAAAACCTTCAAGGCTGGAGACTGGGTCAGCTCCAAGAGCAACCTAATCCCAAAAACCTCCAAGGATGGAGACTGGTCAACTTCAAGACCAATCCAGTCCCTAAAACCTCTGAGCATGGAGGCTGCGCCACCTGAGAACTGACCCTAGACCTGCTTTTTTAGGGTTCCCCAGTGCAAAGGGATTTCCTTGCTGTTGGGGCAAACTTCTTCCAGGTCCCTGCTCCAGGCTAGGGTCTGTCCAGCCTTGTCCCACCACCACACTGTGACAATGCTGTCACTGGAGCTCGGACTGTCCCAAGGTGATGGTAATGAGGGCTGGGCCCAGCTCCAGCATCACTTGAGGGTCAGAAAAACACAGCACAACATCACTTCTCAGGTCAGTGGTGGTGAAAGGTGTGGTGGATCTGGGGAGGGACCACCCAGGAACCCCATGTCATGTCCCACCAGCCACCACCTCCCAGGACATCAGCTCAGCCCCTTACCCTGGCCATTGGCATCTTGTTGGCCTCTACGTAGAAGTGGGGGGTCCGCACCTCATACAGGGCTCCATAGTCCAGTTCCTGCAAGGACAAATTCCTGAGGGGGTCACCAGAATGTGGGCAGGGGCTATGAGGAGATGAGAGGAGGCTGAGCAGGACCTAATGTCCCCTTGCAACTTGTTGGAAAAGGGAATTATGGTGGAGTTTTGATGCTGGGTAATGACTGTGGAACGAGCTTGGCCAGTTCTGGTTGGGCTCCAACCAAACTTCTGGAAGATGGTGGAGTTGAGGACAGGGCTTGGTTGCCCATGGCACAGAACCCCTACCATGCCCACTGCTGGGAGAACTCACGGTGGTGCCCATCTTCTCCAGGGTCTCCTCATTGATGGGATAGCGCAGCTTCATCTTGCGGTAGAGCGGGTGCTTCTCGTAGTAGCTGATGAGGTCCACGAGGCTCTCAAACTCGGCCGAGCTGCCCAGCATGAAGAGCCGCCCTTCCTGCTGGATGCGGCAGTGCTTGATCTTCCCCTCCGCCCTGGAGCCAGGAGAGATGGGAATGGGATGGGTGAGGGGTGGCTGGATCCTGGTTTGGTGATGGGGATGGGTGAGAGGTGATGCTTGGGGATGCCACCAAGGTGACCACCAGGAGGACGTCACCACGGAGAGGATTTCTCCTTCACAACACCATAATGTCCCCCACAGCAAAACCCTGTCACCTAGCTTCGGGTCACAACAGGCAGTCTTCAGCTTGGCCAAGCCCAACTGGCCTCGTGGTGGCCACACTCACCGGAAGGAGATGGCGTAGGAGTTGGGTTCGCTGCGCTTCCGCACCAGGAATGCTCCATCCCGCGGGACCCGCATCAGCATGTGCTCGGCCTGAAGACGCGTCAAGCTGGCGTGGTACCACCTGGCCAGGGAGAACATGGAGAGGTGGGGCTGGCATCAGCATCTCCACACCCTGCTGGGGCTGGAGGAGGCTGGCAGACTCATGGGATTGAGGGGATGGGGATTGGAAGGATCCTCACTCTTTGCTCTCATGGGCGTTGGGCTGGGGGACAGGGTCGGTGAGGCGCATCTCGAATTCGTTGCAGCGCAGTGGCACCTCCCGGTAGTGGCAGATGAGGCTGTAGAGGCTGTCGAAGACCAGGTTGTCTGTCAGGTAGAACTTGGTGGCCCCAGCCTCCTGCCTCGAGTGGATCCGGCAGTGCTGCACCCGGCTGGACCTCCTGCCATGGGGGTGGGAGAAATCCAGGTCAATATGGAGTCACATCCCCACCACCCCGCAATTTGGGGTCTACACGCTGCACAAAAAGGTGACGTTTCTCCCAAAAAAAGCCATTCCAGCCACCAAACCAGGCACTGACTGGAGTGTCACCCAGGTAGGGTGGGTTCCTGGCTCTCTGCTGAAGCTCCTACCAGAAGGAGAGGGTGTAGTCGCCCACAAAGGTCTCGCTCTCGCGCACCAGGAAGGTGCCATCCTTGCCGCCCGTCTCGGTGCAGTACTCATGCAGCAGCTTCTCCGCGATCTGTCGCCCGTCACGGCCGCCCCCGAGCTTCCCGTGGAACCACTTCTCCGTGAAGTGCAGCTCGTTGTTGTTGAACTCCTGCAAGTTCATCCCAAAGTGGGTGTTGCCACTCTGTCACCCTCCCCACGGAGTTGTCACCTCGCCCTGGGGACGTGTCCCGCCCCTCACGCACCTCCTTCTGCTCCACCTCCTCTTCATCCTCGTTGAACTGGTAGCGGGATGTCTCCTCTGAGTAGTAAATCTTGTTGCTTGTCAGGACGAAATAATGAGGGCTCCAGGTCTGGGAAGAAGGAAGAGTGTCACCGGGGTGAGAAGGAGAATGACGTGGAGGGGTGGAGCTTTGGTATGGGGTTTTTAATTCCTCCTGTCCCCCACAGCATGGCAGTGGTCCAGGAGAGCCCATCCCAATCCCCCATGTCTGACAGATCCCACTCAGCCCCTCGGGGCTTCCCTTACGTGGTCGATGGGGTCTTCAAGGTAAAGAATTCCATTCTTGATGGAGTTGCTGATGTCGTTCTCTGAGTAACTGGCTGTGGACACCTCCTCATACAGGTTCCCTTCGACCAGTTTCTTGTGCTGGGGGATACCCAGGGAGGGGAGCTCAGTGGTGGCCATGGAGTCCCAGTCACACCGAGCTCCCAACCCTCAGAATCAACCTCCCACAAGTCCCTTCCCACCACCCCTTGTTCTCCTTGACCATCTCTTGGTGTAGAACCCAACTCAATCTGGGTCCCTCCTGCAAAGAGGGGTTTTGTCTGCTCCACACCTTGATTAGGATTTTCTTCTTGAGCTGGGTGGGCGAGGGCAACTCATCGGCATTGATGTCCACCGGCTTAGTGAGGAGCATGTCCCCAAAAACCTTCTTGAAGTGGGAGGCCATGTTCCTCTGCTGGACGATGCTGCAGTGGTCTTCGATGGAGAGTATGATGGGGAACCTGGAGCAAGCAGGTGGAAATGGTGGCCTCAGATGAAGGTGAGGGAAAGATTGCCAGAACTCGGGAACCACTGGGGGATCTGGGGCTTACTCGGAGGTGACAAATGCGTGCTCCTTGATGGTGTGCAGCACATCCAGGAATTTGATCTTGGAGGTGAGCGTGTGGCCGTGGTAGATGATGGGCAGATCGTCCGGGCCATCCCAGCAATCCACTGAGAAGGAAAACATCTTGGTTAATTTGTGTTTGCCACCAATATGCGGTGGGAACCATTTTTTTGAGCCCCCAAAGGACAGTGGAAGACCCTCTGCCCCAGTGCCACGGGGTAGGAGCAGGGAATGGTCTGTTTGATGGGACACGAGGGGCTCCAGCATCCCTGTGAAGGGCTGGTGGGACTCACGCTCGATGCAGCGGCAGCCCATCCGCAGGCACCGGGCATACGCTTCCAGGGAGGACTCGCTGGAGAACTGGTCTCCTGTCAGGTACCTGCAGAGGAGAGACAAGGATGATGGGATGCTCATGACTGTCCCCGAGAAAAGCCCATGTGGGGAAAACTCCTTACGTGTTGTGGGATGAGGAGATCCAGTACTGAGACAAAGGGTGGTTCATCTCCTCAGGCACCACGCGCTCGTACTTAGCATCCATCACCATGTTTTCCTTGGAGAAGAGGTATGTGAGGAACTGGGGGGGAGAAGTAAAGAGGTCAGAGTCTGATGGGGCTGGGGAGATCCCTGTGGGGACACTGCGTGGGGCCACCCACCTCATCCAGCTGGAAGGAGGGATCCGACGCCTCGTTGGAGCTCTCCTTGAGGTAGGAGCACATGTAGTCCCGCACCAAGCCCACGTCGCTGGCCCAGGATTCCTGGGATACAAACATGGCTGTTGTTAGCAGGGGTGGAACTGGGCTGGAGCATCCCATGGGGCTTCCCTAAGCTGCAGAATTCTTGGAGAAACCCCACCTTCTGGTCGTGCAGCAGGAACTTCTGGAAGTCGTAGAGGGACACTTGGCACAGCTCAGGGCGGTCCACGTTCCTGGGACAAGGAGCAGCCACCAGTGAGGACCAGGAGAAGGAATTGGGATAGACCCCATGGCAAAGTCAAGGCCACCAGTGCCCACTTGCAGCTCAGCCTCCCCGTGACCCCCACTCTCACCAGTCCCTCCACCCTGTGACTGGGAGAGGCCAGCACCAGCTGGAATGTGCAGCATTGTCCGAGGATTCTGGCAGGAGGGCAGGGTGACAAGTCCCTACATCCCTGGCAGCCATCCCACCTCCCATCCCTACTCCCATCCTCTCTCTCATTCCCACTCCAGTGTCTGCTCACCCCTTCTCCTATCCCTGCTCCTATCATTGCTTCCATCCCAGCTCCCATCACTGCTCCCATCCCTTCTGCACCCACATTCCCATCCTTTCTCCCATCCCTGCTCCCTCTCCTATCCCTTCTCCCACCCCCTGCTCTGCCCTACAGCCTGGCAGTATTTCCCTCTCTATGGATCCAACTTTTGGAATATTGATTGGGATGGGAGCTGGGAACTCACCGCAGGGGGAAGGAGAGCTCCAGCTGCTCGATGACCTGAAAAGCAGAGGAGGGGTCCAGGCTTAGCTGGAGGGGGACACATCACACCAGGACAGGGACATTTGGGAGGTCAATCTATGGATCTTACCGACTTCTGGGCATCAAACATCAGGTTTTTGTAGAACTGGATGAAGTGGGAAAAAGTCATCTCATTCCTGGCTTCCACTTCCTGTGGGAGATGGGGCTGGTTGAGAGTGGGGCCACCCAATCGGAGCCAGGGACACCAGGATGGCTCCAGCCCATCTGGGGTGGGTTGAAGAGCATCTCCCTCATAGCTGGGGTGTCTGGAGGGTCCTTACCACGAGTTTATCCCTCAGGAATCTCATGTTGGGAACTCGGTAGTTGACCTGGGGTAGCATCGCCTTCAGGTCCTTCACCGTGATGCTGCCAGAGGGAAAACGAGACCCTGGATGCGTCCCAGTTGCCAACACCAAGGGTGCCACCCCAAATCTTGGTGCCTGGCATAGGGATCCCACCCTCCTGTCCTGTGGATCCCGGCAGTGGCACAGGACCCAGGGAAATTGTGGGTGTCCCATCCTGGGAAGTGTCCAAGGCCAGGCGGGATGGGGCTTGGAGCAACCTGGGATAGTGGAAGGTGGAACTGGATGGTTTTTAATGTCCTTTCCAACCGAAACCATTCCATGATTCCATGTTGCTGAGATTAATCACATGGTGTCTGGCACGAGTGTGAGCAGAGGGAAAAGGAGAGGAAGAATCCAAGAACCAATTAGGAACTCTAAGCCATCATCCCACTTGGAGATGATGCCCATTCCCATCCCCGTAATAATTTAAGTCCAAATTCCCCTGGTTTTGCGGTTTTCCTGTCTTGGGAAGATAATTATGGGCTGCATTAATGGCCTGGCCCCTCCGGCACTGATGGAAATGTGGCATTGGGGTCCCTGTGGTCCTCACAATGACAAGGACCATGACCTGCACCCAAATCTCTGATTTTCGGTGCTTTCAAGCATCCCAAAAACCATGGTGCTTCTTTGTCCCACAGACCTCACCCCCAGTCTGGCTCAACCTCCAGATTTGGGATGCAGCTGGGGGAATATGGTCCTGTCCAGCTGAACCCACCGTGCTGGTGCTCACCTGCCTTCCCGTGCCCGGTCCATCCCATCAAACTGCTTCCGTAGCCACCTGGGAAGGAAGGGATGGACAAACAGTGCTCAATCCTAAAGAGGACCAAGGCCAGGGTAGGTTTTCTCCCCCAAAACAGGGACCAGGAAATGGGATCTGCTGGTCCTTCCTCACCTCTCGATCTGCAGTGGGGTCTGGGCTCTCTGGGTGTCAGCCACCAGCCAGTTGAGCCCTGTTATCCACAGGTTGATGTCCTCCTCGCAGAAAGCTGGAGGAGGAAGAGGAGGGCGGTGAGGTTGGGATGGGAATGATGGGATGTTGGGAAGGGAGTGGGACCCCAAAGATGGACACAAGGAATGGGGAGGGACCCAACTCACCAGCCACGCTGAGCGTCCGCAGCCTGAAGTCCATCCCGTAGAGGATGATGAAGCACATGCTGTAGTCCAGCTTGCGAGCATCCTCGGGGTAGCGCTCGAAATCCCGGGAATTCTTCCCCAGGCGGATCTCCTTGATCTCCCGAATGTCGACTGCAGGGAGAGAGGAATATGAAACTGTCCCCTGCCACCACAGTCCCACAGTGAGGGGCTCAGGGAAGTGGGAATTCCAAAAGACCATGTGTCCTCTGGAGAACCTTGTCCTCAGGATGGGACATCCCCAGGAGTGTGTGATGGAACGGTGGGTGCTGTGGCCACGTGTCTTTGAGGGAGACACGTCCCCAGTATCCTCCAGTGATGTGTGATGGCACCATGGGTATGGCACGTCCTTTGGGGAACTGTGTTCCCAGCATGGGGTGTCCCTGTGGCACTGCCCATTGGAGTGGGATGGCACCACGTGTCCTCCAGGGTTCCTTGTCCCAGGATGTCCCCAGGATGGGGTGTCCCTGCAGTGCTGCTGCAGCTGAGTGACACCACCATGGATGCCACGGCCCCTGGTCCTCCAGGGATCCGTGTCCCAGGATGTCCCCAGGATAGGGTGTCCCTGCAATGCTGCTGCAGCTGAGTGACACCACCATGGATGCCACGGCCCCTGGTCCTCCAGGGATCCGTGTCCCAGGATGTCCCCAGGATCCAGTATCCCAGGATGTCCCAAAGATGAGGTCCCTGCAGTGCTGCTGCAGCTGAGTGACACCACCATGGATGCCATAGCCATGTGTCCTCCAGGGACCCGTGTCCCAGGATGTCACCAGGATGGGATGTTACCACCACGGGTGCCACGGAGAAGTGTCCTCCAGGGATCTGTGTCCCAAGGACAGAGTGTCCCTGCAGCCCTGCCTCCATGGCCACCCCATCCCTGCGTGTCCTCCAGGAATTTGCGTCCCCAGGACGTGGCACCCTGACAGTGCTGCCCACTCTTTTCCCAGCTTTGTGGCTGCCACGCGTCCTCCAGGCTCATCCCACCCCATCTCCACCAGCAAATCTCTGGCCACCTCATCCTCCCCATGCCAGGCCCTGCACTGGGATAGGCTGAGCTCGTGTTTTCATTGGAGAACTCTTCCCAAAAGTGGCAATTTGGAGCCCTGGCAGCCTGGACCGCAGGGCGTTGCTTTCCTGCTGCTCTGCTCCCTCATTATCCCGCTAAATAAAGCTCCAACGGCGGCGGCAGGGCCGGGTTTCCGGACCACGCTCTTCCTCACTGCTACTCCACCAAGGGAGATTTCCAGTTTTCCCAGTGGACACATCCCACTGGGAACAAGAATAATAACATAACATTCGGAACAACGCACAGAATTGTTCTTGATCTCACAACCATCACCCCCAGGCAGGTTTGTCCTCTGGGAACGAGCCGGAAAGGGCTTTGTGCGACCCAGGGTGGCTGGACCACCTCGCCAGGGGTATTGTCCTGCCGAGGAAATGGGTCATTTCCCGGAGAATTTCCAGCCTGGCTGTGTTTCCGATGTGGTGGTGGGGAAGGCTGCAAACGTGCCTCGATGGAAACCCTCAGCCGAATCCAAAGGGGAATCCAAAGGGGAAAGAAAAAGCTGAATGTACAGAGGATGGGGGAGGAATCAGGCTGATTAAGCAAGAAAAGAGGGGAAGAATAGTTTTTTTTGGCGGAAAAGCTCCAGGAAACAGTGGAGGCTTTATCCAGCCTTCTTTTGCTGGATGACTGCAAGCCAAAATTCATGGATTGAGGTGGGATTTTAGCACAAGTGACACCCAGGAGCTCGGCACCCCAGCACGAGCTTTATTTTGGGACAAGATCGAGAGCAATGAAACTCCATTGTCTCTGCACGGCTCCTGTGGCTTGGAGCAAACCCTCTTTCTTAAAAAACAGGCAGATTTTGGGGATAAAAAGGGATTTTTAGGTTAAAAAGCAGCCTCTCAACCCCAGGGAGGGGTGAGAAGCCATCGGCTGCCAGGGCTTTGCTAACAAGTTGCAATGCTGCTATTCCTGGGATTTAATTCCTCCAGGATCTGGCCTTGAACCCAAACTCTGGGTGCTGTTCCTAATCCCAGGGTGGTTTGTGTTGGAAGCACCATCTCATTCCACAGGCAGGGACACCTTCCCACTATCCCAGGTTGCTCCAAGCCCTGTCCAGCCTGGACTTGGACACTTCCAGGGATGCGGCAGCCACAGCTTCTCTGGGAATTCCATTTCAGCCCCTCACCACACTGCCATGGAAGAATTCTTTCCCAATATCCCATCTATCCCTGCCCTCTGGCAGTGGGAAGCCATTCCCTGTGTCCCGTCCCTCCATCCCTTGTCCCAAGTCCCTCTCCATCTCTCCTGGAGCCCCTTTAGGCACTGGAAGAGGTTCTGAGGTCTCCCTGGATCCTTCTCTTCTCCCGGCTGAACATTCCCAGCTCTCCCAGCCCGGCTCCAGAGCAGAGGGGCTTCAATCCTTGGAGCATCTTCATGGACTCTCTGGACTCTCTCCAGCAGCTCCACGTCCTTCTGCTGTTGGAGACCCCAGAGTTGGAGGCAGCTCTGCAGGTGGGGTCCCACCTGAGTGGGGCAGAGGGGCAGAATTTCCCCTCTCCTCCTGCCCACACTTTGGGATCAGCCCAGGACATGGGGGAATTTTTGGGCTGCCAGCACCAGTTTTTCATCCACTAACACCCCCAAATCCTTCTTCCCAGGGCGAACAGCCCATTCCCATAAAAAACCAGGGGAAGAGGGAGCGGCGTGGGGCTGCACAATACACCCGAGCAGCAGCTTCCTGGAAACCACATCTGCAGCGGATTTGCCTCGATCCTGTCAGGACTCTGTCTCCAAACTCCTCCCCGCATTGTCTCTATTGTCCCGGGCGATTAAAACACTCTGGAAGTCGGTTCCAGCTGCGAAAATCCCTTTTCTTTTCTAATGCAAAGCGAGCAGCGTGCTGCAAAAAAGATTTGGAATGGTGGGAAGATGATGGAGGAGCAGGTTCTGCCCAGTGGGATTTCAGAGATGTTGAGAGCCTGGGAGTTTTTTCGGGCATTAGGGGGGAAGTAAAGGGAAGGGAGGGAATGGTTGTGCTGGAAACTCCTGCTGCCCTGGGCACCTCAGTCATTCCTTCTTGCAGGATGTCGCAGCTCAGACCCTCCTGGACAGGCAGAATTGAGTGACTGTATCCCAGCAGGATCCTTTTGGTGTGATTTAAAATCTAGGATAAAGTATTTCTTCCTGGTCCAGCAGTGATAAATCCCAACTGGATTTTCTCCTCCCCAAAAAAGCCCTTTTTCCAATTATTTGCCGTTAACAAGGCTGGACGTGTCACCAAACCATCTCTCCAAAATCCTCTCGGATTTTCCACGCTGCCTTCACCCCTATTTCCTTCAATTTCTTGTAAAGATTTTTCTTTTTTGGGGGGGGCGGGGGGGGGGGGGAAGCTGTTTTCCACCAGATTCCTTGCTCTGGGGTCTGCTGAGGGCGATGAGCTGGAAGCCCTCCAGGATGAGGTTAATTTTGGAGACCGTGCTCCAGGCGATCCCAGGCATGGTCACGATCCCAGGCATGGACACACGGACACGTGTCCAGAGGCCGCTTAACGAAGCGTGTAATTATCCTGGGGGTCCAGGGGAAAGCCAGGATCCGTGTCCTGGCCCTGACAGTCCCTAACAGAGACATCAGCACTTCCTACTAATCCCTCTCCAAGAGGGAAGCTGGCTTGAAGGGGGGGGATTTCAAATGGTCTGAGGCAGGCGTGAGGTCTGGGAGATCCTGGCACTTCCATAAAATCACAGGAATTTGGAAGATGTGAGCACAGAGGGATGGAGCAGGGGCTGAGGATGCTCCAGCCCAGCACCAGGATTGGGGATTTCTCCCGCTCCAGACTGGGAAAAGTGAATGGTGGGATGGGATAGCAGGATTGCACCCTTTCCAGAGGGATTTTCCTCCTTTTTTTTCCCTTCTGGATAGTCTTGGAGGATGCCTGCTCATTCCCATGGAGAAGATTGGGCTGTTGTATGGGAAAAGACAGATCTTAAGGCTCCAGATGGGAAACTGAGGCACAGCATCATGAACAACCTGAGATCCTGACCCGGCAGCGCGCGGTGCTTCCGGAAAAAACAAGGAGCCGGAAATGTGTTATTTCCATGACTGGATAACGATCTCTTCTCCATGAGGACCTAAAACACCTCTCCAAAACTGGGTGCCCTTCCTCCCATCACCTCCTGCTCCCACAAATCTGCTCCTGAATCCACGCACGGATCCTGCTTGTGGCTGTGCTCCACTCTGAGCACCACCATCCTTCCCGGCTCAAAGCTGGAATTCAGCCTCGGGATCAGCCCCTCCAAGCAGGAGCTGAACCTTCCTGGGGATTTCTGGGGGGGTCATTGGTGATTTTGGAGGAGCCCCTCCAGGAAGGAGGCACCTCCCAAACCTCTGTGATGGGCTTTGCCATCATCCAGGTGAGGCGATATCCCAAAACTGAGTTCCTGCCCTGCACAGGGATTTGGCATGAGGTGATGGTGTAGAAATCCCAGGTTTCATCCACTGGATTTTTTTAGCTCAATTAAAGCTTTGAGGTAACGAGCACCAAGACAAGGAGCCCCAACAATTCCCAGTGCTGGGAGAATGCCCCAACAACCTCCCAGCCACCAGCGAATCCACACGGAAGGGTGATTTTTATGGATGCACCAGTGGGGTCTTGGGGTTCAAAGCACCGTGAGCAGGCGCAGCGGTGACCATTCCTTTCCCTCCTTCCCAGGGAGAATATAAATCCCTGAGGGTGAAACGGGAGCAGCTTGATCCCCCAGAGCAACTTCCGAGGTGGGATGGAGGAGGTGAGGATCGCTCAGCCCAGTGGGAATCACCCCATGGCCAGGCCCTGATGCTGAAGGACATTCCACAGGGGGGAACATCCTGCTGTGGCCGGGAATTCCACAACCACTCATTGCACCATGGCAGGACATCCCAACACATCCAGGAACCCCACAAACAGTTCCCCCAGCACTGTAGGGATATCCCACCAACCCCAAGCACCCTATGACCAGTTACCCCACCACGGAAGGACACCTGAAACAGTCAGGAACCCCACAACCAGCTACCCCACCATGGAAGGACATCCCACACCTGCAGGATCCCCACAGTGGGGCACCCCACCACAGCAGAACACCCCGCCATGGCCACAAACCCCACAGCCAATCTCCCCATGGCAGGATATCCCACCACAGCCAGGAACCCCATAGACAAGCACCCCACCACTGTAGGGCACCCCAACACACTCAGGCACCCCACAACCAATTACCCCACCACTGTAGGGCACCCCAACACATCCAGGCACCCCAGAACCAGTTACCCCCTATGTCAGAACATCCCAACACATCCAGGCACCCCACAA
>VXAC01005230.1:302649-344545 GCA_013399225.1 Rhipidura dahli | reverse complement strand
TTGGGGAAAAAAAAGGGGTTAAAGGAAAGCAGCTGCCGTGGGTTTTGGTTCCTGGCTGTCCCTGCTGTGACGCTGAGCTGGGGATGAAGCTCCGGGAGTGCCTGGGATTGGGAAAGGGTTTGGGAGGTGCAGTGTGGGGAAAGAAACATCTGGAGAGAAGGAGGGGGAAGGCAGAATGGGACAGGGATTGGTGTCACAGCCCCTGTTTTGTCCCTTTGATGGATTCTGCGTGGGGAAAGCTGGTGCTCTGGGAGTTGTGCAGAATCCCAGGGGATTTGGGGGAGGCAGAGGGTGAGGGGGGGCCAGGGTCATGCGGGGTGGGCAAGGGATTCCTTCCCGGCTCCAGGCTCTGGGAATTTGGAGCAGGAGGGGATTTTGTGGTGCTGGTCTCTCCTGAGGAATATTTGGGATCTTAGTGATGGATGCTACAGCATCCAGCGATGCCAGGGATGGAGGCTCAGGAATCCAGAGATCCAGGTCCCAGGCTCATCCCACAGTGTGGGCAGGAGGGGAAAGGGGAATTCTGTCCCTCTTCCCCTCTCAGGTGAGACCCCACCTGCAGAGCTGCCTCCAGCTCTGGGGTCTTCAACAGCAGAAGGATGTGGAGATGTTGGAGAAAATCCAGATGCTCCAAGGGCTGGAGCCCCTCTGCTCTGGAGCCAGGCTGGGAGAGCTGGGAGTGCCCAGCCTGGAGAAGAGAAGGATCCAGGGAGACCTCAGAGCCCCTTCCAGTGCCTAAAGAGGCTCCAGGAGAGCTGGAGAGGGACTTGGGACAAGGGATGGAGGGACAGGACACAGGGAATGGCTTCCCACTGCCAGAGGGCAGGGATGGATGGGATATTGGGAAGGAATTCTTCCCTGGGAGGGTGGTGAGGGGCAGGAATGGAATTCCCAGAGAAGCTGTGGCTGCCCCTGGATCCCTGGAAGTGTCCAAGGCCAGGTTGGATGGGGCTCGGAGCAACCTGGGAATGGGGAAGGTGTCCCTGCCCATGGCATGGATTGAAACTGGATGACCTCCAAAAATCCCTTCCAATCCAAATTCTTTTGTGTTTCCGTGAGTCCAGCGGGGCTGGATGGCCATGGAGCAGGTTTGCACCACCTGGCAGTGGCTCAGTGAGGATTGGGATATTTAGGATATTACCCCCGTGAGGGCTGGAGTTGCAGAGAAAGAGAGAGAGATCCCCACCTTTCTCAAAGAATCCGGGGACACAGAAGGCAGAAAGGAGATGGTGAAGGGGTTTTATTTTCCTTGCTTTATCCATGAATTAACTTCTGTTTCCCCCCCTCCTCTGGAGCAGAATAAGCTTTTGTTCAGGGCAAGAAGCTGCAGAGATAGTGGCTGCTTGTGTTTATGTTTTCCATTTCCAGGCAAAAATCCTGTTCCAGAGCCCCCCGAACGCCAGGCTGGGAACTGAACATCCCGACTGGAGAGAGCTGCGGTGGACGGAGGATCAGAATAGAAGATTGTTTTTCCACAGGGGACTGAGCAGCCAGGGTTTGGCTTCTGATGTCCATCCAAGGCACGTGGGTGGAGAAGGAATGCTCTGTTTTCAGTCGGCGATGGAATCGCTGGGTTAATTTTATCCTCCCTGGAGTGAAGCTGGAAGGAAGGACAGGCAGGAAGGGGCAGAGGAGCTGGAGTCTCGCTTGGAATTGTGGTGTGCCCCAAAGTGGAGATGATGCTGAGCACCCCAAATTCATGGTTCTTCCTAAAAGACTCATCCATGCAGGTCAGAGGGAGCATTGGGACATCGTGGAGCTGTCGGGAGGACAAGGAGAAGCCACGAATGGGCCAAGCTCCACAAAGAGGAGCCCCACCAAAACACAAAGGAGCTTCAGTGGGTGAAATGGCAGGAAAAATGAGGAAAAAAGAGGAATCAAGGCAGCTGAAATTCCCTCTGGGACTTTTGGATGTCCTCCGTTTTGCCGAGAGCTCCGGAGATCCAGCTGGGAGAGGAACCAGGTCCAAAAAAAACCCCAGGAAGGTCTCAAAAAGTCACCGTCTTCTTCCTGAACATCCTTCCCTCTCATCCAGAGCTCTGATGCTGCTTTTCCCTCAGCTGCTTTAAGATCCAGCAAAAACCACAGCTCAGATTGTCAGGAATGGTTTGTTTCCCCTCTCTTTGGTGCTGTTGTGAAATTCCTGAAACCAAAAGGATTTGCAAATGGTTTTTTTTTGGAGGAACACGGGAGCGGCACGTCCTGCAAGGCGGGAATTTTGGCAACAGCAGCTGGTGGTGTAACTGCATTAAATGGTAATAAAACCAAATCCCGGGATGGCCACAGGCTCCTGGGAGAGCTCTGCTGGCCAGTGCTGGCCAGTGGTACAAGCTGAGCATCCAAAGGATATTCCCAATCCAAATATTTACAACGGGCAGTGTATGGATTTCTCTCTGAACCTTTCCAAGCTGGGAAAAGTCCAAGGCCCAAGCAGTTGGGGAGCAAAGTCCTCTCCCCTTCCCAGCTGAAGTTGCGTCGATTCGGATGTTTGCACGCCAGCAAATATTTTTGGCTGTTTTGCCATGGTTTCCCAGTGGATTGGTTCAGTCCCTTGGAAATGGCATGGGAAAAGCCATGATTCCATAGCCAGGATATGGTAGAGTCATATCAGAATCATGGGATGGTTTGGGTTGGAAGGGACTTTCAAAATCATGGAATTCCAACCCCTGCCATGGGCAGGGACACCTTCCACTGTCCCAGGTTGCTCCAAACCCCGTCCAGCCTGGCCTTGGACACTTCCAGGGATCCAGGGACAGCTACAGCTCCTCTGGGAATTCCATTCCAGCCCCTTACCACCCTCCCAGGGAAGAATTCCTTCCCAATATTCCACTTATCCCTGCCCTCTGGCAGTGGGAAGCCATTCCCTGTGTCCTGTCCCTCCATCCCTTGTCCCAAGTCCCTCTCCAGCTCTCCTGGAGCCCCTTCAGGCACTGGAAGGGGTTCTGAGGTCTCCCTGGATCCTTCTTTTCTCCAGGCTGGGCACTCCCAGCTCTCCCAGCCTGACTCCAGAGCAGAGGGCCTCCAGCCCTTGGAGCACCTCCATGGCCTCCTCTGGATTTTCTCCAACATCTCCACATCCTTCTGCTGTTGGAGGACTCCAGAGCTGGGTCCTGGGAGTCCCTGTGGTCCTTGCTCAGTAAAGGGAACACATTTTGCCACGGGATGTCACAGCCCCCATTATCCCATTCCCACTGAGCAGAGGATTTAGGACATTTTCAGATTAATTGAGGTTTTTGATCCATGGTTGGTCCTTCTGCTTCCATGGAATTGCCAAAGGAACCATCCTGAATTCAGTGGGAGAACCACAGAGGAAGATTTGCTCTCCATCCCCACTCGAAATACTTTGGGAAAGAATTCCTGCCGGGAATGGCAACGACATGGAAGCACAGAGATCATCCCTCCTGTTTCTTCCTTTCCCAAACATGTGAATTCAGGTCTGTGGCCCCAGCAGCCACACCGGAGGCAAGAAACATCCCCAAAAACCAGACACCACAACAAAACCCCAGCAACCACTTGATAAATGCCAGCAGCTTTTCCTTTAGGATCCTGCAGCCGTTTCTTTTCCTGGTACTGACATTTCCCTCTCTGTTTTCCATCGAACCCAGGAGACATCTCCTTCCCTTGAGCCCCACTCCGGAGTCTTGCTGTTATCAGCAAAAAAAAAATGCGAGTTGAGAGTTTGTTTTCCCTTGGGAAGCACTTTTTTTGGTCTTTCCTCCAATTTGAGTTAAAATAGGAAAAACTTTTTGGAGAAGAAGCAAATTTCTTCAGTGGTAAATAATTGCTGAGCTCCTCTCGGAGCCGGGGCTGTGTCCGTGGATTTCTGTAGGAATGGGAGAAAGAGTTTTTAGTGGGGCCTGGAGTGACAGGATGAGGAGTGATGGATTGAAACAGAAAGGGAAGAGGTTTAGATCAGGGATAAAGAGGAATTTGTCCATGATGTGGGTGGTGAGATCCTGGATTGGGTCGCTCAGGAAAGTTGTGGATGCCCCATCCCTGGAAATATTAAGGAGGGGAAGGAGAAGGAGAAAGAGACATGAAAAAGGAGGAGGAGGAGGAGGAAGAGGAGGAGAGAGAGAGGAGGAGAAGGAGAAGGAGAAGGAGAAGGAGAAGGAGAAGGAGAAGGAGAAGGAGAAGGAGAAGGAGAAGGAGAAGGAGAAGGAGAAGGAGAAGGAGAAGGAGAAGGAGAAGGAGAAGGAGAAGGAGAAGGAGAAGGAGAAGGAGAAGGAGAAGGAGAAGGAGAAGGANATTTTATTATCTTATCATTTAATCATTTTACTCTTTTATTATTTTATTATTTGAATACTTTAATATTTTAAACCACAATATTTTAATGTTTAAATATATAATATTTTAATGTTTTAATAGTTTGAATTTTTATATTTTGATGTTTTAATATTTGGATATTTAAACGTTCTCATCTCTCCTTTGCCCTCTGCACAAATCCCAGGGGAGACTGGGGAAAACTCTGCCAGCTGCTTATCCCGAGGCAGGATGCTCCTCTCTGTTTCCTGGAGAAGATCCAGTTCCTGCTTCAAACGCTGCTTCTCCTCCTCTGGATCCAAAAGGATCCTCTGGACCCCATCCCAAAGCTCTCCTGATGGAAAACACCCCAGGATGACCCCAAGTGGATCCGAGATCCTCCAAACTTTGCCTTTTCTCCTGACAAATTGGGGTGTAAATTGGCAAAAGAGCTTTGAGCTCTCCTTTTCCCCAAGGTTGGATTTTGTGGGAATGGTGGATCTGTGGCTTCCCTGGGTTAAAAATGAGCTTTTCCTCCGCGGGTGCCGGATTCATTTGGATTCAGAGCAGCTCGTTCCGAGCTCGTTTATGCAAAGCATTCCCTGTGCCAGCACAAGGGAGGGAAGGAGCAGCTGGGAGTGGAGGAGGATTTTTTTGGGCACAAGCGCCAATTCCTGTCAGTTTAGAGCCGTTATGAAACCCTGGCTGGGATTTGGGATCGATGGAAGCGGATCCGAGGCCGCCCAAAGGGAGGAGATCCGTCAGTTCTGCCTCCTTGGTTCCCAACCTGTTCCTCTGGGTGCAAGGCTTGGATAAAAAAGAGAGGATCTGGGGTGGTTTTTGGCAGTTTTAGGCAATCATGGAATTCTTTGTCTTTTGTTCCCAGAATGGTTTATCCCAACAAGCTTCTTCTTCCCATATTCCCATTTGAAAACTCACATAAAACGCCATAAATAATTTACGGAATCTCCTTTTCCGAGCAGGGAAATCGTGGGCTCATCCCAGAGATGGGATTTGATCACAGCTGGGACAGGCAGAGCTCCCTGGCTGCATTGGGAAGTGAGAGATCCCAAGGGACAGCGTCTGTTTTAAAGCATTTCAGGCTGAAAATGGAGTCGCTTTTCCAAAGGTTTCATCCTGGTGTCGTGTTCCTCCGGCTCCTTGGCTCAGCTTTTTGTCCCCTAAATAATTTTAGGCCAGACTTTTGTCTCCTTTGCAGACTCGAGGCTGTGCTCCTCTTTGTTGATGGGGTTTATTCCCTCGGGGAAGAGCGGAAAGATTTGGAAAACAAAATCCTTCGGGAATTTTCTTCAGTACCACAAGCGAATTCGCAGCTTTGGGATTGGTTTTCCTGCAAAACGTTTCAAAAACGACAGCCAGAGTGTGGGAAATGAGGAATCACGAGGCTGGGATGGGTGGAATTAAAATCTTCGTGCTGGAGATTGTCCTATGGATCAGCGGGAAAATCCCCCCCCCATGCCTGCCTGTGGGAAAACTGGGATGGCAGAGGGGACAGGGAATGGGGACAGCTGGACCAGGTTCACCTCGATACAGGAAATTCCAGGATCCTGGAAGGGTTTGGGTTGGAAGAAACCTTGAAGATCATCCAATTCCAGCCCCTGCCATGGGCAGGGACACCTTCCCCATTCCCAGGTTGCTCCAAGCCGCATCCAACCTGGATTTGCNAAGGAGAAGGAGAAGGAGGAGAAGTTCTGCAGCCGGATCACATCCCATGAGTCCATGCCATGGATGGTGCTGGCACAGGAGGGAATGGGTCACTCACCTCCAGACTCTTTTCTTCCCAATCCTTTGGGAAAAGGATGCAGGGAACAACCACTGACTTGGAGACTACGCTGGTGATGCTTTAAACTTTCCCTCTCTTTGATTTTTACTCACACCCCAAAACCCTACACTTGCTTTTGGGGTTTTTTTTCCCCTCTTTTAAAGAAAAAAATTAAATTAGACTCCCAAAGTGTCCTAGAAATGTAGTGAATTAAACGTGCCATGAATTCCTTTTGGATAAGTTGCTTGGAAAAGCAATGGACAGAAAAGCCAAAAAACCAAAAAGGTNCCAGCTCTCCCAGTCTGGCTCCAAGATTCCCAGTTTCCGAGTGGATAAATGGTGTCGGAAATCCCAGCCTGGGTGAGCCTTGGGAGAAAACAGGGAAGAAAAAACTTGGGACAAAATAATCACCCAAACCCCACCACAACGGAACGTGGAACCAACGGAGCAGGGAGAGATGGAGAAACAACCGAGGCCAGGAGAAGGAAAAAGCAGCTCCCCCTTTTCCACGCAGAACTGGAAATAATTCCAGTATTTTGGCTCAGTTTGTGGATCGGGTCAGCCGGGCCGGGCCGGGTTAGGCCCAGGCTCCGTTTAGGCCGCGCTTTGCCGTCCCCGTTGCCCGGCAACGGTCGCGCGCGTCACGTGACCGCTCGGGAGCGCTCACGTGGCCCGTGGGCGGCGCCGGTTGATGACGTCACGCGGGCGCGGGGCCGTGCGGGAGCGCTGCGGGGATGGAGGAACGGGAGCGGCTGTGCCGGGAGATCCGAGTGCTCCAAGGTGCGGGAATGTGGGAATATCGGGAATGGGAGAGGCTGTGCCGGGAGATCCGAGTGCTCCAAGGTGCGGGAATGTGGGAATATCGGGAATGGGAGAGGCTGTGCCGGGAGATCCGAGTGCTCCAAGGTGCGGGAATGTGGGAATATCGGGAATAGGAGAGGCTGTGCCGGGAGATCCGAGTGCTCCAGGATTGGGGGAATCGGTGGGATCTGGGATTGGGAGCGGCCGGGACACCGGGAAACGGGGGGGACAACGAAGGGAACGGGGAAAAAGGAGAGGGGAGGACGAAGAGAAAAGGCCGGGATCGGGAAACAGGGAGCGGCTTCCACGAGGGGATCCGGGAGGGATGTGAGAGGACTTGGAAGAGGGAAAAAGGGAAATCTGGGCGTCCTGGGGGGCGGCCCGGGGTTTTAAGGGAATTTTGGGAATCTGGGGTGGGACAGGGACGGGTTGTGGCGGGACCTGGGTGGGGGAAGGGACGAGATGTGGGAGGGATGTTGGATTTTAGGAGGAAGTGGGAGTGGGATGGGGATGGAGAAGATCCCGGAGTGCTGGGAAGGGGAAGGGCTGGGGGCTGGGAAAGTGGAGAGGGAAGGAATTCCAGGAATGGTGGGGGAAAGTGGGGAGGGAAGATGGAGACCGCAGGAGTGCTGGGAAAAGGGGGAAGGGACCCAGGAATGCTGGGAGAAGGAGGGAAAGGGGAAAAGAGAGGACTCAGGAGTTCTGGGAGAAGAGAGAAGTGATCCAGGGCGTGCTGGGAAAAGGTGGGAAGGGATAAGAGCCGGGAAAGCCCAGCGGGTCACGGAGCACTGGGGGAGTTTGGGGTCCCCATTCCAGGGAATTCCCACCCTGCTGCTCCTGGCAGGATCTGGGACACTTCTGGCATTGGGAAGGGGATGTTCCCTGACCCACAGTCCCAGGCTGGGAGCACAGAGGTGGGATGTGTATCCATGTGCCCTTCCTGAGCTCTGGAAAAGCATCGGGATTTCTCTTTAGCACCAACTCCTTCTCTTTTTGTCCCTCCAAGTGATTTTTCCTCATGAGTGAAGCCACAAATTCCATTCAGGACTTGGGAATTGCCTCTCTGGGAGCTCCTCCATGGGGGAATGATGGGAGGGAGGAAAACAATCCTCGATTTTCCTTGAGGAATGTGCTGACTCGGCTCTCCCGGCAGCTCCGTGACCCCGGTGAAGGAAAAACTCCTCTGCCTGGAGATATTGGGCTCCAAAATCCTTCGGGAATCGCTTGTGGGAAAGGTTTTCTAAACAGTGAGGCTGGGCGAGGGCAGAAATTCCTGAGATAACGGGAATGTGGGATCAAAGCACCTGGGAGAGGTGGTGGTTTCTGGAGGGACACGGCAGCAAAACTTCAGAGTGTCCTTGTTGCTGCTTTGAAGAGAAGCAAGGAAGGGAATTTGGGAAGAGTCTGGAGCACCAGGAGCAGCTGAGGGAGCTGGGAGGGCTCAGCTTGGAGAAAAGGAGGCTCCGAAGGGATCTTCTGGCTCCCTAAAATTCTCGGAGAGGAGGGTGGAGCCAGCTGGGATCAGGATCTGCCAGGACAAGGGGCAATACTGGAGGGGAGGGATAGATGGGATGTTGGGAAGGAATTCTTCCCTGGGAGGGCGGTGAGGGGCTGGAATAGAATTCCCAGAGAAGCTGTGGCTGCCCCTGTATCCCTGGAAGTGTCCAAGTCCAGGTTGGATGGGGCTTGGAGCAACCTGTGGAATCCAGGGATATGGGAACAAGATGATCTTGAAGGTCCCTTCCAACCCAAACCATTCCCGGATTCGGTGATTCCATGACTTTTCCTTCCGCCTTGGCTTATCCAAAACCTGAGTGATGATGTAATCCCAGCAAGAGGAAAAGCAGCACCTCGGGATCAGGGAATTAACGCTCCCTCTTTTCCACAGGGCTCATCAACAGCCACCGGAACATACACGGGAATGTTCCACGTCCGGCACCGTCGGCTCTTCCCAGGTGGAGCAACCCCCGCCAGCCTGGCTACGCCCAGAGAGGAGCCTTTCCCACCAGGTACTCCCAGCAGGCTCCCAGGAATTTCCACCCACGCCTCCAGACTCACTCCTGGAGGAAAAAATACTCCCTGGACAACCGGCTGCCGGGATCGGGATATGACGTTGGAAGCGCTTCTGGCACTTCCCGGGGTTTTGGGAGCCTTGGGGACAACCAAACTCCTGAGCTGCTGGAATCGTCCCCTGAGAGACACGTGGACTTCACCACAGATGGGAACATTGTCGTGGATATCCAGGTGCCCCAGAGGGCTGGCCAGGAAAATGTGAGTCCTTACAGCGAGTTTTCCGGGCGGGAAGCGGCGGCGGCTCCTTTGGCGGATGGGAGTATCCAGAAATCTCTTCTCCAGAAGGAAGAGAGGAGACCTTCCCTATCCATTTCCTTCAGTTCCACGTCAAGGACGGTGTGCCTGCCTGGAAGTGGAGCTGGGAGCTCCTTTTCTGCCTCTGGAAGCAGCAGTGAAAGCGCCGTGGCGCTCAAGTCAGAGCCACAGAAACCTTTGGAATTGCCAGGTCAGGAGCCAGCCCAGCACTCGGCACAGATCAAGGCAGAGCCCCCCTCTCCAGGGCAGCCGAGTGGTGAGGAGGTCCGGGATGCTTCCCTACATCCCAAACTCTTGGGGAATGCCGAGGCGCTCTCTGGACCCGTTCAGGTTGGGGTGACTCCGGCCAAGAGCAGATTTCCTGTCATTCCCAAAGCTCCTGGTCTCCAAAAAGCCGCCTCAGCACCCATCTCTGGCAAATCGCAGAAATTCAGGAAGAATAACTACACCTGGGTGGCAAATCCTGGGAAAAACTCACGGATTGTGAAGAGGTGGGCGAGCCCTCGTGCCGAAAATTCCAAGAAAGCCGTTGCAGGAGTGGACAAAGGTGCTAAAATCTCCCCCAAAGCAGATTTGGGAGCGAAGATCAAAAAATCGGGATTGCAATCCAAGCTGGGAGTTTCTCCCAGTAAATATAAGTGGAAAGCCTCCAGCTTGCAGACTTTGCCTTCCACTTCCAAGTCAGCATTCCAGTGGAGATCCGAGGACCAGAAGAAGCCTCCAAGCCCAAATATCCCTCGAGCCGCCTCCGTCCCACCGGCTCCATCCGTTGTTCCCGGTGGGATGAAATCCTTCGGAGAGGCTGCACTGTCCAGTTACAAAGTGAAGAGCCGGACTAAAATCATCAAGAGGAAAGGGAATGTGGGGTGAGTTGGGGGTGGGATTTTTGTGTCTGGATTTCACGTGAAGTTGTGGCCGTGGGAAGAATTCCAGTGAGGGTTGTTGGGTGCTGGAGGATTTATGGAATCATGGAACAGTTTGGGTTGGAAGATCTCAAAAGAGCAGGGAATTCCACCCCCCTGCCATGGGCAGGGATGTCTTCCATTATCCCAGGTTGTTCCAAGCCCTGTCCAACCTGGCCTTGGACACTTCCAGGGATCCAGAGGCAGCCACAGCTTCTCTGGAAATTCCATCTCAGCCCCTTACTGCCCTCCCAGGGAAGAATTTCTTCCCAATATCCCATCTATCCCTGCCCTCTGGCAGTGGGAAGCCATTCCCTGTATCCTGTCCCTCCACCTCTTATCCCAAGTCCCTCTCCAGCTCTCCTGGAGCCCCTTTAGGCACTGGAAGGGGCTTTGGGATCTCCCAGGATCCTTCCCTTCTCCAGGCTGGACATTCCTAGCTCTCCCAGCCTGACTCCAGAGCAGAGGGACTCCCTTGGAGCATCTCCATGGCCTCCTCTGGATTTGCTCCAGCACTTCCATGTCTTCCTGGTGGTGGGTGATCCAGAGTTGGATCCTGGGAATCCCTGTGCTCACTGACACTTCCTCACTCAGTAAAGGAAGCTGTATTTTTTTTCCCCCCGCCAGGATTTATTTTCAAATTCCCAAATCTGTTTCGTGCTGGGGACCAGGAAAAAGAGGAGGAATGTTTTGGATTACTGTGTCATGTGTGGTCTGTTCTTGGGAAGCCCTGTGCAGATCCTGGGATGCAGCAGTGATGGGATATGAGCTCTTCTGGTATTTCCCTCCCTTCCATCCCTTTGGAAAACTGTTTCAAGTGACAAAGTGAACTGCAGTAATTGGGAATCTGGTGCCTTCATTCCTTCTTCTGTTTCCCGGATCCTCTCAGTGCTTCCCAGCAGGTTTCCATCCTTTCCTTGCCCTTCTGCTTTGCCTGGAAAACTGCCAGTGGGTGGACAAGTGCTGGGAAAATCACTCTGGAGAAGCCTGGAGAAGCTGGGAATGTTTGGGATTTTTTGGCAGTTCAGGGAGACCTTCCACACCTTGCTGAATTCCAGTGGAATCAGGGAAGGGATCATCCCCCTGTGCTAGGCACTGCTGAGGCTCCTCAAATCCCGGGGGTGGGATATTGGGAATCCGGAGCGTGTCCAGAGATGGGAATGGAGCTGGGGAAGGGTCTGGAGCAGCAGGAGTGGCTGGGAGAGGTGGGAGAGCTCCTGCTGGAGAAAAGGAGGCTCGGGGGGGAATTCTGGATCCCTAAATTCCCTGAGAGGAGGGTGGAGCCAGGTGGGATCAGGATCTGCTCCCAGGGAACAGGGACAGGACAAGAGGAAACAGCCTCAAGTTGCTCCAGGGGAGGTTTAGTTTGGATATTGGGAGAATTCCTTCTTGGAAAGGGTGGTCAGGCATTGGGAATTGCCATTCCTCGAGGGATTTAAGATCCCTGTGGATGTGGCACTTGGGGACATGGACAGTGGTGGCCTTGGAAGACCTGGGGAAGAGCTGGACTTGATCTTAGGGGGCTTTTCCAACCCAAACAATTCCATGATTCCAGGACTGAATCCCTCACATCTGTGGAGCAGAAGGCAGCGAGTGTCTTTGGCTGTCAAACACCTCGTTCTCCATCTGTTCCTTGCCAGGAATTCCTCACATGTGCCCGTTTCCTTGGAATTTTCTTTTTCGAGCTTCTCCTCCCCTCTCAGCCAGAGGAGAATCCTGCTGAGATTCGACTCCTCTTGGAGCTCTGGGGAAAGACACTGAGAATGGTTTGGTGGCTTCCCTGCTCCCTCCTAACCATGTGATATTCCCATTCCCAGCTCTCCCACGGATAAGAAGAACATCTCCCCCACCACGGCTCTGAAGAGCCGCTTCCACCTCCGCAGGAAAAGCGCCGCGCGTGGAAAACCTTCGGCGACGCCGAAACGCTCCTCGCCCCGGGGTCTGGTGCAGATTTCCAAGCACAGGCTCTGCCGGATGCCGGCCACCAGGACACAGGTGACCTCCAAGGAAGGTAGGAACGGGCATTCCAAGGGTTCTTGGCTTTAGGAATGTGTCGCCGAGTCCTCCTGGAGGTGTTGTTGGTCGCTGAGGAGGAGCTGGGCTGCGTATCTCTTGGCATCTCCACACAAAAGCTGCTTCCTGCTTTTCCTGGGGTTTCCCTGGATTTGCAGGTGTCACGTAGGAAGCTTTTCCAGGACGGAAGAGGTTGGCAGGGGCAGGAATACCCAATCTCTCCCCCGTATCTCAGTGCTGTGGCCAGTTTGGCATCTGATTTGATGAAAACTCCGATAATTAATGGAATACTGAATCCAGCATGGGACTGGGAATTCCCATCCATGTCCTGCTGCCTTGGAGCAGAACTTGGAGCTCTGAGTGGCACCTTGGAGTGTCTGGAATGTTGGTGGCTCCAAGTGTGGTTCTGCTGTTCCCTGGGAATGTTCTTTTGTGGATAAAAGGCTTCCCGCACCTGGGATTTAGTTGTTTCAGATGGATGTGAGCCAAATTTTCCCTGTGGCCCCATGAAATTCCCTGCAGGAATTGCTGGAGCTGGAGAGGGGTTTGGACCACGATGTAGCTGGGATTTGTCTCCAGTTATAGTTTGGGATTATTCTGTGTTCAAACAGCTCCCTTGAGATGTTGACTTTTCCTGGATGAGGGATTTTGGACAAAGGCCTGGAGTGCCAGGACACAGGGAATGGCTTCCCACTGACAGAGGGCAGGGATAGATGGGATAATGGGGGGGAATTCTTCCCTGGGAGGGTGGGGAGGCCCTGGAATGGAATTCCTGGAGCCGCTGTGGCTGCCCCATCCCTGGAAGTGTCCAGGTCCAGGTTGGATGGGGTTTGGAGCAACCTGGGATAGTGGAAGGTGTCCCTGAACATGGCAGGAAATTGGAATTCCCTGATCTTTAAAGTCTTCCAGCCCAAATCATTCCATGATTCCATGAAAACACAAAGCTTTGGAAACATGGAACAATTTGGGATTGCTGCAACATTTTAACCTTGGAGGAGACTGAGGAAGTGCTGGTTCCAAGCATATCAGCTGGTTTGGAATCCCATTTCCTCGATTGAAGGGAATGTTCCCATCCTTAAATCTCAATTTTAACTGGATGGGAATGAGAAAATAAAGCAGGAATGTGGTTGTGGAAAGTAAAGAAAGTTGGAGAAAGAAAGAAAAAAAAAAGGGAATAGATCTGGAAGGGACCTTGGGAGGGCAGGTAGTTAATTCCCCCCTCCAAAGGTGGATCCAATTATCCAACCTTTCCCAACAGGTGCTTCTCTGTGTGGCACCTCCTCCTTTGCAGAGAAATTCAGGAAGAGCCTGGATTGCCTTGGAATTCCCTTGGTGAATTCTTTGATTTGCTTCCTTTGATTCAAATTTAATTTCTGGATTTGAATCCTTTTGTACTCCAGGATTTTTCTTGTAGAGCTTCAATCCCAGGTGGAGAGATTTGCAGCTTGACGTGTTGGAATATTCTTAAACTCCGGATTTGGAAGGCTGGAATTATTCCAGGACTTTTCCTCCACCTGCTCCAGGACTCCTGTGGGTTTGGATTTTTTTCCCCCCCAGGTTTAGTCGGAAAAGATTATTGGTTGATGGATGGGGCAGGGATATTCCGAAATCTGGGAGATCCTGGATGCTCACAGGGATTGGGACAACTCCCACATTCCCTGGGTTCCCTCTAAATGGGTAATTATGGATGAGGTGTTGGTGTCTCCTGGATTCACAGGGAGCTGGGAATAAGTGAAGTCTTGTGGATTCAATTCCTGGCTCCCATGTTATCCAAGAGCTTTTGGGATGTTTGTTTTGGTTTCTTTTGGGGCAAAGTGCAGATATGAATCCCAGGAAAACATTGTGGAGTCATGGAATTTTCAGTCTTTTCCACTTCTCCTTGGACAAATGGGAGGGGAGTAAATGGGATTACTGGGATACACTGGGAGCAGAGCAGGGGCAGGAATGGAGCAGGGGGATGGATGTTGAGGAGCTGGGATTTCTGGGATCACACCAGATGGAAAGACAGGGGGGAGGGATGTTCCCAACTTCCTGCACGGCAGCGTGGCTGGAAAAGCTGGATCAGCCCCATCATCCCCATGGATGTGGGGCCCGTGGTGACAGAGCCTGGCTGGTTTCCTGTTTGTCCTGTTCCTCGGGATTTTGGGATGCGTGGCACAGCTCTGTGGGCTGTCCAGGGATGTTGTTCCTGCTTTGCCCAAGTTCTTGTCCCTCTCCCAACCTTCCAATTCCCTTTTGGACCCAGATGGATCTGTTTGGTCTCATCAGTAGGGAAGCTCTTCCAGCCACTGCTGAGTCTTGGATTTGGATTGGTGTTTCTCTGTATCCAGAGGCGCTTCCCTCTGTGGGAATTGCTTTTATAGGCATCAGAAAGCACATGGAAAGTGGCAGATTGGTGGGAATTTTTTGGGGATTATTTGGGCTGTTCCATGAGAGCTCCACCTGCAGCTCTCATCAGTTCATTCCAGAATATTAGAGTGGAATGTTTAATAACAGCTCAGATATTGGAATGTGTCCCAACTGGAAGTTTTTCCAGTGGGATGCTGGAGCAGGGAAGAAGTGCCAGGGCTGCCTCACTCACCTCTGGGATCCTCAGGGATCTGGTGGAAAAGGGATAAAAGGCAGTGGTTGCTTCTGTCCTTATCCAGGGAAAAGCTGGAGGACCAACAAGGATCATCAAGGTCACAGGTGCCCCTGTATTGGATAAAACCATGGAATGGTTTGGGTGGGAAGGGACCTTGGAGATCATGGAATTCTCCAGCCCCTGCCATGGGCAGGGATGTCTTCCATTATCCCAGGTTGCTCCAAGCCCCAGCCAGCCCAGTCTTGGACACTTCCAGGGATGAGGCAGCTACAGCTCCTCTGGGAATTCCATTCCAGCCCCTCACCACCCTCCTCACAAGGAGGAATTCCCAGTACCCCACCCATCCCAGCCCTCTGGCAGTGGGAAGCCATTTCCTGTGTCCTGTCCCTCCATCCCTTGTCCCAAGTCCCTCTCCAGCTCTCCTGGAGCCCCTTGAGGCACTGGAAGAGACTCTGAGGTCTCCCTGGATCCTTCTCTCCTCCAGGCTGGACATTCCCAGCTCTCCCAGCCAGTCCAAATAAGCTTTTTGGCCATGTCCTGTCCTGTCCCATCACCTTGGGAATGCTTCATTTGCTTCCTTCAAACAGGAGTTGGGCTTATTCCCAAAAGTTCTGGGATGGCGTTTTTTTCTCACCAGTTTTGAGGGAAAACACCAACTTCTAAGTGAGGTTTGACTGATCCAGGTGCAAAAATAGCAGGATATATTCCTGCTTTTCCCATCCTGAAAGTCCCATGCCAGAGGATCCGGGAATCCCACGCTTCTCCAACAGTTCTTTCCTGTCTTTATCTGGCATTTTTTGCCAGATGAGGCTTTTTCCCAACTTCTTTTTTAATGACAGACAGGTGACTTCTGGGAGTTGGGAACTTTTCCGCATCGTTTCTTGGCTCATCTTGCTTGGGATATCCGAGCTGTCATTTCTTATTCCCAGTTTTTTCCTTAGGAAGAACTCGGAATAAGTGCTTCAAATGGAGACTCACTGATTTTTTTTTTAAATGCATTTCAGCGTCGGGGATGTGGTGAGGAGAATGGGTGCGCAGTGTGGGACACCCGGGATTTCCACGGGAGAATCAGCAGCTTTTCCAGGAGAATTGGGGATTTTGGGAAGCGCACAGTGCCCTGCAGAGGGCACTCGTGCCTCTCCCATCTCCTCAGTCCACCTTTTTCTGGTTATTGATGGCCTAATTTCGTCTTTATGTGAAAGAAAGCAGATCTGGAGTAATTTGCAGCAATAACCTGCTAATGCCGGGCCGGTATCAAAATTCCCATGTTCATTCCCGGTGGCAGATAAAACACTAATATATAATTATCCTTGCAAATTGGATTGTTTTAAATAACCAAAAGGCTACGGCCGCCGAGAAAACCATCCCATTTCCCTGGAGTTCCTATTGCGGGGTAATTGCTGCGTTCAATCAATTTCCTTGGCATTAGAAATTCCATCACAATCAACATTAAGCTTTATTCATTGTGATGGCAAAGAGCCGGATCATTTCTCCTCTTTTCCTTAACTGGCAAAATTAATCAGGGAAAAGATTTTAAACATTTACCCGTGCGAAAGAGGTCAGCTCTGCCACTATATTGCTCAGCAGATAAGGGGGCTAATAAAAAGAAAATTGAATTACTAATGATCGCCAGGAACAGAGTATATAAAACCTGGCAATCGCCCGGTGCAGGGAAAAAAAAAGGGAATCAATTTTCTCCGGACAAGGTGCGCTCGTTTTTTATTTTGGCTCATATTATCAGCAATTTAATTGGAGAGAGCATAAACAGGAGGAAACAGTTAGGGAATAATGAGGCTGGAGGTGTAAAATCCTGCAGGATAGATGCTGGACACAATTTATTTGGCACAACAGATAATCACTTTAATTGAATCCAAAAGTGCAGCGTTCAGCAGCACCGGCTCCGCGCCTCGCCCGGGGGGGATCATGGAATATTACAAAGAGGCTCCTCCGTGTCTTTTTCCCCCCCTCCCTCTGTAATGTCCCCCCCTTCCAGGCAGGAATGCTCCACGATTGCTTCGGCACGGTCACAGCTGGCTGCAAGGAGGAGATGGAGAAAAGCAGGAGGGAGATTCTCCAGGGACTTTTCCTTATTGATGTGTGTTTGTTCCTTAAATAATCTGGAGGTTGCGGGGGTTGGATGGTTCCGTGTGAGACCGGTGGTGTCCTGCCTGAGGTGGACTTGGAATCATAGAATGGTTTGGGTTGGGAGGAACCTTAAGGATCAACTTCATCTTGCTGTGTCCTGAGTTCAAAGCCTGGCTCCCTTTTCCTGCTGTGATCTCCAGGTCTGGGTGTTTAAGGAGTTTTTAAGGAGCTTTTGGATATTTTCCTGGGAAACATGGGTGTTTTCATCCTTGAATTTAGATTCTGGAATGGTTTGGGTTGGAAGGGTCCTTGAAGATCATCCCGTTCCACCCCACTGCCATGGGCAGGGACACCTTCCACGATCCCAGATTGCTCCAAGCCCCATCCAAAGTGGGCTTTGGACACTTCCAGCGATGGGACAGCCACAGCTTCTCTGGGAATTCCATTCCAGCCCCTCACCACCCTCCCAGGGAAGAATTCTTTCCCAGTATCCCACTAAACCTTCCCTCCTTCAGCTTAAGTAGGTGAGGAATTGTTGGAATGACCCATCTGTGGCTGTGCAACTCCATGGCCAGGGAGCACATCCTTGTTGAATCCACTCCTCCGACCTGGTTTGTGTTGTTCCCCTTCCAAACATTCCTTCCCTGCTTAGTCCTTCCCTTTCTCCTACTCCAAAGGGAGATAAGTCAGTGGTATGTGCTGTCAGCTTCCCGCTTTTCCTGTGTTGCCACCCCACTGCTGAAAGTGCCAAACAGAAGGAATCCTGTTTGTATTCTTGTCTCCCTAAAGAGAAATTCCACAGGATTCCTGAGACCAGCTTCACTCCGCGTCTGCGGAAACTTCTGCAACTCTTTACTGCCAGAATCATCCTCCAGAAAATTCCCTAAATCCTCGTTTCTCTCCTCGCTCTGCAGGGTGTGACCACGAGGGGGTCGGGGTGGGCAAGGAGCGTTTGCTTGGAAAAACGCCGGAGGCAAAAGCGGCAGGAGCTGCTTCGCATTACTCGGGCGAGTAAAGGGGGTGTAAATGGTGAGGAACAAGTTATGGGAGGCATCCGAATGCTCAGCTGCTGATAATTTTATTGACACCGGGTGTTTGCATCCCTCTGGCAGCTCTGGAAATCTCAGCCCTGGATTTTATACCCTCTCCTGGTTTTTTTGTTTTTTTTTTCTTGATGTTTCCAGTGGAGTGATTCCCGATGGGACAGCAACGCAGAGAATTTTTGGAGGTTTTTCCCCCCTCGTTTTGTGTTTATTTTGGGTTTTTTTTTTCCTTTTGACTCACATGAGGTTTTGCTGCTCTTCGAGGCGACGCCTCCGATCGCATTACAGCCGAATTGAGCTCTTGATCCCTTCCCTCAGGGAAGCCCTTGGATCACACACAGAACTCCTCAGAGTTTGTCACATCTTTTTTCTTTGCTCCATTGTTTCTCCCGTTTTTCCCGAGTTCCTTCCACCTGAGCCAAACCCTTCCCAGCTCTCCCCTCACAGCGTCGTTTGTCCCGTGTAGGTTTGTCCTTGCCTGGAAATCATCCCATGGAGAGCTCTCTCTTCCCTCTGGCTTGCCCTTGGGATCCAGGGGTGGAGCGTGGCCGGCGAGGTGGCTCCTCACTCCTTCAGGAATTGGGAAAAGTTCACATTCTTGGCTCTTTGCCGGCCCTGGTTACGTCAGCGGTCGTAAGTAACGGTTTTGGGTTTCCGCCTTGACTTGGCATTTCCAGGTGACTCGGTCCGAGCTGCAAGAGGAGCTGTGGGCGTGGAGCCAGGATTGGGAATTCTCTTTGCGGAGCCCTCTTTTAGAAATAACAGCCTGCTGGGAGCGAGGGGATGGGCCTCGCTCAAGGAAGTGTTCCCGTGCGGACGTTGGATTTGGGATCAGGGAGATCAGCAACAGTGAGGGAACGTCCAGAGGGAAATGGGGCAGAGATCCTGAAGGTGGCAATTCCCAAGTGTCTCCTTCCCTGCAGAGTTCAACCTGCACTCTAAATTTGTTGTGGAAGCCACATCCCTGGGAAGTGTTCCAGGCCAGGTTGGATGGGACTTGGAGCAGCCTGGTCCAGTGGAATGTGTCCCATGGCAGGGGGGTGGAATGAGATGACCTCGAAGGTCCCTTCCCACCCAAACCACTCCATGTTTTAATCCAAGTCACCTCTCAATCCCTATTTTTAGGTAGTTTTACCCCAGTATTTTTACCTCAGTCCTTATTATAGAGCCTCTCCTGTACCATGTGCAGCTCCTGCTCTGTTGGATTGGGAAATTCCGTTGGTAGCCAGGAGCTCTTTGGGGAATGATCTATTCCTTGGCTTTGGGGATGGATGAGATCCTTCCATTGGCTCTGACCATTGGCATTTCCAAGTCTGTGGGCGTCTTTGTCTGAGAATCCGAACCTTTCAGGGATGGCACGGTGTGGAAAAAAACCAGACGGGAAAAAATATGGAAAACAGCATTAGGACCTGAACTCCTCATTTGGCTTCCTTGGGATTGCCTGGCCTTAAATATTTCCAGGGATGGAGCATCCACAAATTCTTTGGGCAACCAGGTCCTCACCACCCTCCCAGGGAAGAATCCTTTCCCGATATCCCATCTAAATCTACTCTCAGTTTAAGCAATTCCCCCTTATCCTGTCACTCCGTGCTGTTGGAAATAGATCTTGATCTTGGAAGTAGAGATTTATTTGTCCATGGAATGATTTGGCTTGGAAGGGACCTTTAGGAGTCTCCTAATCCAACCAAAAATGAAGCTTTTAGACCAGTTTTGGACCTGGCAGAATTTTGGTGCTGATCCCTCTTATCCTTCTGCTTGTCTTTCCTTGGCCTCCTAAATGAAAATAAGGAAAATAAAAGTGGACCCCCACAGCCTGAAAAGTGACAATGAGTCCCTTTTCCCTGTTTTTTTTCCTTCCTTTTACTATTTTCTCCCACTTAATAAACTCTCTGATGGTATTCCCAGCACGGTCACAGTTGGAATTATTGATGCTGGCGTGAATGATTGGAGTATCCTCCACTGCTCTGTCAGGATTCCCAAAATCCCACCCTGGCAGATGCTCAATTCCCTGGAAAACCTGTGTAGGTTTCTCTGTTCTGCTTTCTGCTTCCCGTTCTTTCCCAAATCCCTATTTACACCCTTTTAATTTTCTTGGGCAAATCTTCCTGTTTGATTTTTCCCTGTAACGACTCGGAAGCGTCGTAGGGAAAGTCCCTCTTCCCAGCTGCTGAGCTGAGTTGCGCTGTTCATTCCAGGACTTTGTGGATCACTCTACAAAGCACTAGGAATGAGTAAAAACCCCTTGGAATACGGAACAGATGCCGGAGTGCACCTGAAATAAGGGATTTGTGGACTCGGCAGCATCTCCCGAGTCCTACAAAACTCTGCTGTTCCAGCAGCTTTGCCGGAGTTTCTGCTTCAGCCTAAGGGATGGGGAGATGCCTTGACTTCCCTTGTCAATGGGAATTTTGCTGTCATCCCTTGGGAAATTTGAGTCCAAGGAACGTTTCTTTCTCGCCTGTGGTCCTGGATAATCCCCACGCGTGCGGTTTTCGGGGGGCGTTTCTATTTTGGATTGTTTGGAGCGGCATCAAGCGGGGATTTCGTGTGGATGTGTGGGCGGGATCGGTTCCAAAGCTGATCCCATGTTTTATCAGCTCTTAAGCTGCCCTCAGGGGCTCTCCACTGGAAAAGGGCACGGGAATTCTTGGAGCCTTAGTGTGGGCTGTAAACTCCAGTGTTGGTTGCAATGGGAAACTCCGTGTTGTTCCTCATGGCACTGGCAAATGTCCCGGGACATCTTGTCCTTGGATGGGACAGGGAGAGTCCAGGGAGGGGTGAGTGGGTGGGATGTGCCACCAAACTTTGATTTTTTTTCCACGGAATCACAAAATGAATTTGGGAAGGATCTTAAAATATCAGCCAGTTCCAATCCCCTGCCACAGGCAGGGACACCTTCCACTATTCCAGATTGCTCTGAGACCTTGTCCAGCCTGGTCTTGGACACTTCCAGGGATCCAGGGGCACACAAAGCTTCTCTGGGAATTCCATTCCAGCCCCTCACCACCATCACAGGGAAGAATTCCTTCCCAAGATCCCATCTATCCCTGCCCTCTGGCAGTGAGAAGCCATTCCCAGTGTCCTGTCCTTCCATTCCTTGTCCCAAGTCCCTCTCCAGCTCTCCTGGAGCCCCTTGAGGCACTGGAAGGGGCTCTGAGGTCTCCCTGGATCCTTCTTTTCTCCAGGCTGGACATTTCCAGCTCTCCCAGACTGGCTCCAGAGCGGAGGGACTCCAACCCTTGGAGCATCTCCATGGCCTCCTCTGGATTTTCTCCAACATCTCCACATCCTTCTGCTGTTGGAGCCCAGAGCTGGAGACAGAATTCCAGGTGGGATCTCACCTGAGAGGGGCAGAGGGGCAGAATTCCCCCTTTTCTTGCTGCCCATGGTGTGGGATGAGCCCAGGACATGGGGGATTTCTGTGATGTGAGCACACATGGATGGGGCACATCCAGTTTTTCATCCACCAGCACCCCCAAGTCCTTTTCCTCAGGGCTGCTCTCAATCCATTCTTTATCCAGCTTTGGGGTGGGAAAGACGCTCAGATCCCAGGAATCAGATGGATCAGTGTCAAATGCTCTTTTTGGGATTAAAAAAACGCAAGGAATTCTTTCTTTTTAAAGAAGAGTCCAACCTGCTACCCAAACAATATTTGTTCTCAGCTGGGTTGTGATTTCTGCAGTGATTGGTGACCTTAATTTAGCAGTGCTGACTTCCAAATGCTTTCCCTGTTATCAGGAATCCCAAGGAGTGGAGTTCTCCCTTATCAGGAAGCAAATCGAAAGGGAATTTGATGGGGTGAAACGAGTCCATCAGAGATCCCGCTCTGTTTTTAAAACAAGATTTACTCTGCTCTCTCCACATTAACCTGGGGCATTTTACAGTGCTCCCCTTTTCCGTGAGCTTCTGTGATCCATCATTTCCCAGCTCTCCTGCCGGAATGGCTGTTAGATTTTACTACAGCAAACACTGTAAAAGGGCATTAGAGCAGTTAAATCTGGAGTCTTGCTTCCATAAGGAAAAAAGAAAATGCTGAATTAGGCACCAGAAAAGGCAACCACAGCGATACTTTAATCTTGCATAAATTATCAGCGGAGTCAGAGGCGAGTGATTTTATGTATTGTTAGAGCTCTGCTAATTAATTATTCCGGAATAATTGATGTTTAGAAGCACCAAAGTTGGGTCCTTTCCTGGCTTAATGGACTTTCAATATGGCAGCTGGATTTTTATTTCTGTCTTCGTTTTAACCCTCCCTTCTGTGGGGTTAATGAAGTCGCTTTCCTAAATATGAAGAGTCTAAATAATAATTAATCAAGGCACTATCACTCCACGAATTGTGGGTCTAAGTCAAGGGGTGGTTTTGGAGACATTCCTGACATCCAGAGGAAGTTGAATCCTCGGTGGGAATGTTTGGAGGATGAAATTGCCCTAAAGAAATGGATAAATGGAGATAAGCTGAAGAAGGGGAGGAATTAAATGGGATATTGGGAAGGAATCCTTCCTTGGGAGAATGGTGAGGAACTGGAATGGAATTCCCAGAGAAGCTGTGGTTGTCCCTGGATCCCTGGAAGTGTCCAAGGCCAGGTTGGATTTGGTTTGGAGCACCCTGGGATAGTGGAATGTGTCCCTGCCCATGGCAGGAGGTTGGAACTAGATGGGCTTTAGGGTCTTTCCAGTCCAAACCATTCCATGATTCCCTTTGATAGGAAGAGTTGGCCTTCCTCAAATTGGTGGAATTGCACTGAGTCTTCTCATCCATGTCTTAGTCTCTTTCTGGAGAGTTTGGATTCATTGTTTCCGAAGGATTTCAGATCCTAGTAAACCCAGATCCCCAGATAGGAATCACAGAATTCCAGCTGGTGTCAACCCTCCTTTTGGCACCACTGGGGCCATCCCAGTTCAGGAAGGATACAAAGAGATGATCTCAGTGGATCCTGGGATTACCTTGGGAATGTGACCTAAATGAAGAGGTTGAGGGCACTGGGCTTAACCCAAGGAGCTGTGGAGTCTCTGCCTTTGGAAGTGTTTGAGATCTGGGATGAGGGAGCAGAATCGGTGTCCGTGGAGCTCACGCTGAGCCAGAGACATCCAGGGGCTCCACCTAAATTTCTGTGGATCCAAGGAAGTAACTTTACCTGCTCCAGGGCTGAAATTCTTACTTTAAGCGCTAAAATCCCTTTGCAGCTTTTTCAGGGAAGAATGGAATTGGTGATAAGATCCCTGCTCTTCCTTTACCAGCTGATGGCCTGCAGAACATCCATCCCCATCCGCTGCTTCCCAAGTGTCCTTCCGTGCTGTTGCTGGTTGTTTTTAAGGAGTTTTGACCTCTGAGATGCTGCTGGTGCCTCTCTGGAATGAGGGTTGTATATGGCTGAACCCTGGAACTTCACAGGCTGGGAGAGCTGGGAATGTCCAGCCTGGAGAAGAGGGGGCTCCAGGGAGACCTTGGAGCACCTTCCAGTGCCTAAAGGGGCTCCAGGAGAGCTGGAGAGGGACTTGGGACAAGGGATGGAGGGACAGGACACAGGGAATGGCTTCCCACTGCCAGAGGGCAGGAGTGGATTGGCTGTTGGGAAGGAATTCTTGGCTGTGAGGGGCTGAAATGGAATTCCCTGAGAAGCTGTGGCTGTCTCTGGATCCCTGGAAGTGACCAAGGCCAGGCTGGACAGGGCTTGGAGCAACCTGGGATAGGGGAGGGTGTCCCTGCCCATGGCAGGGGGGTGGAATGCAATGATCTTTAATGTTCTTTCCAACCCAAACCATTCCATGATTTCTATGATCACGACCCCGCAGGGATCCTGCCCTTTCCTGCTCCCTGCAGACGTTGAAGAATCAGCCCAGGCACCCACCCAGGCACTCTGGATTTTGCAGTTTCTTTCCAGAGCTTGGGAACCAACTGCATGATTGGATTTTGTAGCACATCCATCCCCTCCCCGGTTTTTTGGGATCGGGAAGGATGGGGCCTGCAAAGGACAGGTGAGGACAGGGCACGAAGTGAACAAACACTTGTTGAGCTGAAGGGGGTTTAGGAAAACCAGGACATGCAATGCTGGTAAAGTGATCCCTGCTCCCGAGCAATTCCACCCTTCCTCCCCTGGAGCAGGGGGATGCCCAGCCCCAGCGACTCTCCCACTGTCACCACTCTTCCATGTGGAGCCGGGCAGGGCGTGGGTGACAGAAATTCCATGGCCTGGCCACAACGTGGGGAAAGCAGCTTTGTGGAAAAGCGTCCTAAACTTGATATCCTTGTTTATCTCTTCCCAGGCCCTGCCTGGCCCCTCGAGATAAACAGGTGCCAGGGCTTGCAATTCCCAACAGCCGGAATAGCTCCGAAAGGAGGCTGTGTTTATGTGGGGAGTTATTCCTGCCTCCCTTCAGGGCTGGAGCATCCCTGTAGCAAATGGGCTGCGAGTGGACACAGCCCCAGGACCTGGATTTGCTCCAACCTGGCCTTGGACACTTTCAGGGATGGGGCAGCAACAGCTTCTCTGGAAAACCTGTGCCAGGGCCTCAGCGCCCACTCAGGGAAGGATTTCTTCCCATTATCCCATCTAACTTCACTCTCTGGCAGTGGGAAGCCGTTCCCTGTGTCCTGGCATTCTATCCTTTATCCAAAGTCCCTCTCCAGCTCTCCTGGAGTCTCTTTAGGCACTGGAAGGGGCTCCAAGGTCTCCCCAGAGTCTTCCCTTTTCTCCCAGCCTGTCTCCAGCCCTTGGAGCAACTCCATGACTTCCTTTTGTTTGCTTCCCTCCCTTTCTGGGCACATCTAAGACATTCCAGCCCCTTGGACTCATCAGTAATTTAAACCCCAGGATCCCGTGCCTGGATTATTTTTCTTTTATTTCTCTCTTTTCCTTCTCTCCCTGCCCAGGGGGATCCCTGTTCCTTCTCCCTGCTCCGACCCAGCCCTCACGTGCCTTGGCTTAGCACAGGGAATCCTCAGCTCCTTTCCTGGGTGCTCCCAGCATTGCTGTCATTCCCTGAGGGAACACCGTGCCCCTGCTCCAGGGCTGTTTAGTGCCTCGACTTAGAGACATTCCTGAACGGAACCTCCTTAATTCCCACACGGATGCTGTGGGAACAGCAGAAAGACCAGTAATAAAATGTAGTGAAGGATTCCAGAGTGAAATCGAGATGGGAAACCTCTGCTGCTGCCAGGCTGGAAATGTCCAGCCTGGAGTTTCCCTGGGCTTTTTAATGGAAGCAGGAGCTGGTTTAATATTGTGTCGTGTCATGGGCTCTGCAGTGGAGCCGGGATCAGTTCTGGAAATCCGGGATCAGTTCTGGAATTCCGGGATCAGTTATGGGGCCCTCATGACAGGAAAGACATTGAGGGCTTGGAGCAAATCCAGGGAAAGGAACAGAGCTGGGGATGGTCTGGAGCAACCAGGAGCAGCCAAGGGAGCTGGAGGGGCTCAGCCTGGAGAAAAGGAGCCTCGGGGGGAACCTTTTCACTCTCTACAACTCCCTGAGGGTGGAATCAGGTGGGGATTGGGATCTGCTTCCAGGGAATAAGGGACAGGACCAGAGGAGACGCCCTCAAGTTGTGCCGGGGGAGCTTTAGTTTGGATATTGGGAAAAAATGGTTTTCATGGAAAGGGTTGTAAAAGCATTGGAATGGGCTGCTTGGGTGACTGGGGGAGTCACATCCCTGGAAGTGTCCAAAAAAATGTGTGGATGTGTGGATTTGGCACTTGAGGACAGGGATTAGTGGTGGACGTGGTGGTGGTGCCGGGCTGAGGTTTGGACTCTATGATCTTGGAGCTTTTTTCCAGCTTCCAATTCCCTGATTTTGTACTTTGTTATTCCTCTCCCTCTGCCTCGATCCTGTGCCTGACAGCAATGGTTTGGAATTTGGACTTGGAATTTGATTTCTTTTTTGGGGTATCCCAGAATGGTTGGTGTTGGGAGGGACCCTCAAGACCATCTTGTTCCAATCCCTTGCCATGGGCAGGGACACCTTCCACTATCCCAGGCTGCTCCAGGCCCTGTCCAACCTGGCCTTGAACACTTCCAGGGATGGGACAGCCACCGCTTTTGTGGGAATTCCATTCCAGTTCCTCATCACCCTCCCAGGGAAGGATTCCTTCCCAATATCCTATCCAACCCTACCCTCTGACAGTGGGAAGACATTCCCTGTGTCCTGGCACTCGATCCCTTATTGAAATTCCCTTTCCAGCTTTCTTGGAGCCCCTTTAGTGACTAGAAGGATAATTCAGATTAATTCCTGGTTTTTTTTCTTTTTTATTTCGTTCCTTGACATGCTCCCAGATTTTTCTGGATTTCTGGTGACGTGGTAGGAAACATCAATTCCAATTTTTTTTTTTTTCTTGTTATTCTATCCCCACAATTCCCAGCCAGTTTTCCCTCTCTACTGAAAGGACATTTTCCTCTTTGTTGCATTTCCATTAATGGATTCCCACTATGGATCCGCTTCCCGTTGCGTGTCAGTCGCTGCCTGTTCCGAAGGACTCATCCCACACTAAGTGGTGTCGGAAAAGACTTTTCCCCTTCCCATTCCATCATCATAAAACCCAATCCTGGGCATCACAGTGGCCACTTTGGCTGTGCTGACGCTTCCTTTGTCCTGTCCTCTCTTCCCAGGGATCTGAGTGCACATTCCAGGCTGCCTCACTCCCTAATGCTTTGCTTTTTCTCCTTTAAATATTCATGGGAGCCGAGTGGCCGGGTTATTTAATGGAGCAGCATTATCCTTGGAATTCAAAGCAGGAGTGGACTTGTCAATATGTTTTTAAAACTTTTCCCAAATCTGGGAGCCTTTGGGATTGAGGTATTTTCCCGATTTTGAAGTTGAAGCAAATTCTGGGATTGCTGCCAATGTGCTGCCTTGGGAGAAGAGGAAACTCCATGAACTTCCAGTTTCTCACTGGACAAGGATGTTTCATCCTATTCAAAGGATCCCTGATATCCCTGAGGGATTTTTAGTGGGTGGCTTTCCCTTTAAACCCTGGGTAAGAAGCAGTAAAAAGGAATTTGGAGTCATGGAATAGTTTGGATTGGAAGGGATCTTTAGGATCATCCAGTTCCAACCCTTCCCATGGGCAGAGAAGCCTTCTACTATCCCAAGTTGCTCCGAGCCCCATTGCAGCCTGGAATTTGGGCTTGAGTCAGGATTTGCAGCTCCAGATGCTCTTGGATATCCCGTGGATTACTGAAGAGTAAAAATGAAGGAATGTCAGAAATTGTTCAGGGAATTTTTTTTTCTTCCAGCTCTGCCAACCAGGCAACTCCCAGTTCATTCAGGTCACTGGTGGGAGGAGGGCTGGAAGTCTTGACTCTCCTGCTCTTTAAATATTCCATAGATTTAGGAGATGGTGCCTGACACATGGCAGGGAGAGAATAATTGGATGTGGCAGCTGAGTGAAAAAAAGCTGGATGGGATTTTTCCTTCCAGTGCGTGCGGATGGATGAAGTTTGGGATGGTTTGTTTTATTTTTATTTAGGAGGGGGAAAAAAAATCAAGGAAAACAAACCAAATTCCAGCAAAACCCCCAATAAAAAACTTTTATGTTCCAATCAACTGGGATCAAATGGGGATTCAGCCAACACTGGGAGACAGGAGGGATTTCTTTCCCCAGATCTGGAATTTCTGGTGGCCTAAAAAGGTGTTTGCCATTTGGAAATACTCTTAAATTGGAATACCAGCAGTCCCTGGAATACCCTGGTAATGTCCTTCAAATCCATTTGGAGTTGGTTGAAACCAAAGAGACTTTACTGTCGCTGGACCTCCATAATCTTGGGATAAATGATTTTACTGCTGTTCCTGGGTTTTCCCAGATCAGATCTGGGGAAAAGAGGTTTGTGGGATCTGGGGACAAAAAACCTCAGGCAGATCCCAGCGTTGTGGGACTGGGGCAAAAATCTCACAATTGGGAAAGAAATCATCCCTGTGAGGGGTGGGGGGCCCTGGCCCATGTTTTCCAGAGAAGCTGTGGTTGTTCCATTCCTGGAAGCATTCCAGGACAGGTTGGGTGGATCTTGGAGCAGTCTGGGATGGTGGAAGGTGTCCCTGCCCCTGGCAAGGGGGTGGAATGGGATGAGCTTGAAGATCCCTTCCCAAGCATTCCCAGATTCTGTTCTTCCTTCCTGAGTGTGGCTGTTGATCCTATGGGTCCCCATTCCTGTGGGATCGGAACAGCGTTGGGGAGATGAAGCAAAAGAAAACGGGGAGCAAACCGAAGGGGTTTGGAAGTGGCAGAGGGAAGTGGCTGAGGGCCAGAGAAATCCTTGAGGTTGGATAAGGCCTCCAAGGTCGTCGACTCCAACCATCCACCCGGCACCAGCCCGTGTTTCCAAGCTCCACAAGATTTTGGTTCCACCACTGCCCTGGAAATCCCATTCCAGGGCTTGTTGGCTCTTTCCTTCGAGAAATTTTCTCCTGATATCCAAGCTGAACCTCCCCTGGTACAACTTGAGGCCATTCCCTCTCATCCTGTCCCTTGTTCCTTGGGAGCAGATCATGACTCACACCTGCCTCCACCCTCCTGGAAGGGAATTGCAGAGTGAGAAGGTCCTTCCAGAGCCTCCTTTTCTCCAAGCTGAGCCCCTTTTAGCTCCTTCAGCCTCTCCTGGTTCTCCAGACACTTCCCATCTCCATTCCCTTCTTTTAGTACTCACTGAACCTTTGAGAGCTTTTCCAACCTTATCGATTCCATGCTGAGCAGGGGCTCAGGATCAGTGCTGGGAAGAGCTTGGAGAGAGCTGGATCAGTGAGGAAGATGCCGAGGATATTTTGTGAGCAGGATTTTAAGGAATGACAGGAAACCTGGAGTTGTCACTCTTCTCCCTCAGGAGTGCTGGAAGGATGGGATCCAATTGGAAAGGAAAAACATCAAATCCTGGCTTGTTTTTCCTCCCCCTCCAGTTTTCTCTGAGTTTGGAAAGTTTATTTCCGAGAGAGAAGAGCAGAGCAGCTTTTTTTCCAGCCCGGAGTGGTGTTAATTGGTTTTTGTTTGAAATATTTACGGGATGGGAACATCACGGATGAGCCGCTCTCGCTCTTAAGTGGCTTTGACAGGTGACATTCCCTGGCAGCTCCGAGTCCCTCCGGTGCAATCGGGTGGATTTGGGAAGTGCTGACTCTCCAAATAAACCAGGTTTATGGATCGGCCTCAATCTTGTCCTGAATCTTGTTTTCTTTTGGATTTCATGGAATTGTTTGGGGACTGGTAATGCTTTGGGATCTTTGGAAGTTTTTGTGTTCAGGTTGATTCGTCTCAAGTGCAGTGCTAAAAAGCGTAGAATTTAGGGAAAGGTTTCCATCTGGGAAGTAGGATCTGAGGATTGGTGGGATCTCTCTAGCCCAGCATGAGGAGAAGGTGTGTTTTTAGGGATTGGAATGTGCTTGGAATGTGGGGTGGCCCTTGAAATAGCTGGGAGGTACCAGAGGACCACAGCCACCCCAGAGCTGCATCTGGGACAGCAAATCTGCACCTGGAAATCTCTTGGAAAAGGCTGTTGAAGGAATCTCTGCTCTCTCTTTTGTCTTTTTTGGCCTTTTCCAGGCTGGGTTGGATAGGACTTGGAGCAACCTGGGACAGTGGAAGGTGTCCCTGCCCATGACACAGGGCTTGGAATGTGATGGTCTTGGAGGTCCCTTCCTACTCCAAAACTATTTCATAATTCTGTGCTTTACTTTCCCTGTGGAACTTTTTTTTGTTGTGAAGTCTCCAAAGGAAGCATGTCTCTTCTCCAAAGAGAGCATGTCCCTTCTAGAAATTTCAGCTCTGAGGGGCTTGGCTCGAGGGATCCTTGGAGCAAACTTCCACTGGGATATTTCTTCCCCCATGCTCTTGTGCCGCTCGTGTTGTTTCCAGCTCTGGGAAGCTGCCGTGTGTATCCAGCCCCGTTCCTCTGGAATGTGGTAACCTCATTCCTTGGGAATACAATTTGAGCTATGACATAATCCCTGGAGCAAGTGAGGAGCCATTAGCAGCTTCTTCCTTACGGCAGTTGGTGGAGTGGAGCTGTGCCTCAGGATTCTGCTCATTCCTGGGTATTTTCTCAGGCTCCAAACTCCGACAGGTGGCACCCGGGAATGACTGGGCAGGGAATTCTGTTTTAAATCATTCAGCACCTCGGAATGGCTTCCACTGTTTGTCTGAGTTACAGTGCTGACCTCCAGAGTTCCTTAGGGATATGCCCTTAATCGGCTCCGTGCGATGGGAGAATCCCATCCCGGAGCATGACGTTACCCGTGTCTCACCTGCTATCCAAAGGATCCCATCTTGGGCAAGTAAAAACTGGGACAAATGAGAAGGAAAAGGAGCTTGAGGTGGTCCCAGCTTGGATTATAACTGGGTCACAAGTGTTGGGAAACATTTACCAAGGAGATCCGGGATCACGTGGATGCGATCCACGGATTCAGCGTGTTCCAGGGCCCATCTCCCAAGGTCCTACAATCCCTCAAGCCTGTTGGGATGTGGGTGTGATCCATGGATGAGCATCTCCTCACTGTGCCCAGCCTTCCCTTTGAAAATTTGGGATAGAAATTAAATAAGCAGGGATGCCAATGAGGGATCTTGGAGCACTTGATGGGAAAAAAAGGACCGGAAGGAGCAATGCTGGCGTTTCTCTTTTTAACTGGGAATTAAGGAACTGTTGGATTGATGTGGCCAAAATGCTGTTTTTCCCAGCTGTCTCCCTTCCAGCCAGTCTCTTTCCTGGGATTTTCTCAGAATTTCCCTGTCTGGAAGAAAATCCACATTTGAATTCCATGAGAATCTGTGCTCAGTCCTTCATCATCCCACTGCTGGGAGATATTTGGTCGCTTCTTCCATAGTTCTGGAGAAAGGGACAGGATGAGGTGGTGGTTTGGAAGTTTATCCCTAAAATTCTTGGATGTTGAGTCCTGAGAGAATTGCACCTGGGAAGTAAAAAGCTTAAGGTGAAGGTCAGGGAAAAGGGAAAAAATGGGATATCCACCTGTGGGATGTTCTTGTCGATGCTTCCCTGTGTGGTATCCTCATCATGGAGCATCACATGGATCCAGCATGGAAAACAGGAGATGGGAAGCAGCATCATCTCCCTCCTTGCTATCTCCAGGAGCTGCTTCTGTGGGTGAAAGGAGAGGGAATGGATTAAAAATTCTGTAATTAGCACAGCCAGGGCTCTGCTCCAGGCTCTAGTCGGCATTAATTACTTATCCCAACAATTATGGCATTGTTAGGAAAAATCAACTCATTAAAGCTCTTTGTTTTGGGTTTGTTTGGCACCTCCCGGGATGGGATCCCGGACAATGACTGCGGGATGCTGAGCAGCTGCCAGCGGAGCGATCCCATTAAAATGTGGAGATCCGATCTCGGATTCAATTCCAGCTCTAAAGACGATTCCTGGGAAGTCGTTTTGTTGCTCCCGAGAGCATCTCCAGCTCCCGTGTCACATTGTCACCCCTTGGAATAGGCTGAGTGATGGCTGTTGTTATTTAAGGAGAAATATTAATGGAGCATTTCCTTTTAATCCCATAACTCTTCCTTATTTTCCTTCCCGTAAACCTGCTTTTCCTTCTGCTGTTCCTTGCAGCATTCCCTGCTTGGATTTCAGTGCAGGAGCAGGAAATTCACCCCTCTAAAATGCACTTCATTATCTTTATTTGCTCTCAGATTCTTGGTTACTGCTCCCTTCCCTTTCTGACACTTCCCAGGAAAAAAATGAATCCTTTTGTTTTCCATCAACTCTTGGGAATTGTTTGGAAAGCTCTGGGTATTTTACACCTGTAATAGAAAATAATAAGTGCTGCTTTCTTGGGTTTTTGTGGGATTTCAGGGAATTTTTGTGCAGTGGAGGAGCAGAGGTTGAAGAAGGGATTCCTGTGATTCTTGGGAATGCTGCTGATTGTGTTGCAGCCAGGCTTTGACACTGGGAATATTCAGCATTTGTGGGAATTTCCGTGTCCGGATTTGGTCCTGCGAACAAATGTCCTGTGAATAATTGTCCAGATTTGGTAAAATTCAGGATTTATTTCCAAGTGTCAGCTTGGCAGTCCAGGAAAAAAAAAAGCCCTTCCTCATCCACAAGATGGGCAGAGGATGGTTTGGGAATTTTGAAGGTCATGGAATTCCAATGACCATGGGCAGGGACACCTTCCTCTATCCCAGGTTGCTCCAAGCTCCATCCAGCCTGGACTTGGACTCTTCCAGGGATCCAGGGGCAGCCACAGCTTCTCTGGGAATTCCATCCCACCCCCTCACCACCCTCCCAGGGAAGAATTCCTTCCAAATATCCAATCCATCCCTGCCCTCTGGCAGTGGGAAGCCATTTCCCTTTGTCCTGTCCCTCCATCCCTTGTCCCAAGTCCCTTTCCAGCTCTCCTGGAGCCCATTTAGGCACTGGAAGGGGCTCTGAGGTCTCCCTGGATCCTTCCCTTCTCCAGGCTGGACATTCCCAGCTCTTCCAGCCTGGCTCCAGCCCTTGGAGCATCTCCATGGCCTCCTCTGGACTCGCTCCAGGAAACCCATGGATTGGTATTGAGCTGGAATTAGAAGCAAGGTTATGACCCCACATCCCATGGTCCTGGCAGGTCCATGGGCTAAGTGTGTCAGGGTAGGGCTGGAATGATTTTGCTCCAGGATGTTCTTCCATCCAGTTTTTCCATGGAACCGGAATATTTGCAGGTGTGAAGTGCAGGTCCAGGAAAGTGTAGGAGAGGAAAGACCTTCCTCTTTCCTCTAGGATTACTTAAAGGAATTGGAATTCCTGCTGATTATTTTCCTGGGTGCTATTCTGTATATTGTTACTTTCCAGTGGAGGAAAATTAATGGGATTATTCTGTAGCCACAAACAGAAAAGAACATTCCAAGAGCATCCCATGGATTTCGGAGGTGACAGTTGTGGTTCTTAGTGACATTTTGTACATCTCTGGAGATGGTCTCATCCCTGAACTCTGGAATCAGCATGGAAAAAGGAACAAGGAATGTCCTGAACTGCTCCTTTGCAGGGCTGTGCCTTGGGTTTGACTCCTGGAAGTCGGTTTTGGCAGGCTGTGGAAATATTCCCGCTGAAATCTTTAATGGAAACACCTGTTCCGAGTCATCATCTTTTCCCTTTTCCATCCCTCGTGTCCATATATAACAGCAGGAGTGATGAAAATTCCCAATTAGCTGCCTGTGAGAAAATGAGGGAATGCCAGCTGTGAGCAAGCCACTTCTCCCTCCCTAGGGACAGAGTAACCTTATCCCATTCCCAACTTTCCTCCCGATACTCCCAAGTGGGGGGATCACTTCTGGGGGAGAACAGGAGATGGCACATGAGGGAAAAAGGGGAAAACTGGGAACAAGAGGAACTCCAGTCGCGGGTTTGTCCCGGTGTGCCGGATCTATCTTTACCCTCCTTGGCTCGGGATCGCGCTTGGATTTGTCAAGTCCCTACGGAAACATCCAGCTTGGCATCTGACTCACGACAGGAACGTCAGCCCTGGCTCGGCCTCCGCTCCGCAGCCTCGGGAAGCTCCTCGCTCCTTCCACAGGTGCCTTTCCAATTTTAAGATTCGGTTCGGATGCGTAGAATTGATGGAATTCGTCATGGAAAGCTCCGGGCGAGATGCAATTCCCGTAAATTTAAAAAAGCATCCCAGGCCGGCCCGGAGAGCTGGAGAGGGATGGAGATCAGGGGCTCTTGAGGCCAACGGGGAATCGTGTGGGATTCAATTCCTGACACCTCCCGGGATAATTTTTGCGGATGATCTCATCCCAATCCTCTTGTTGATTTGCCACTTGGCTCATCTGATTCCTTGTGGACTGACCCCCCACCCCTTCCCCCCCCCCTTCCCTTGTCTGTCATTCCATGAGGGCTGGGAAGGAGTTGAGGAGGTGATGGAGGATGGGTGTTACTGCTGTGCTCCCTTTTCCTTTTCCTGGGATAAAATCCCTGCTCGCTGTCAGCTTGGTGGCCCTCGCCTTCCGAAAATCCTGGAATAGTTTGGCTTGGAAAGGACCTTATTGCTCATCCAGTTCCACCCTGTGTCATGGCCAGGGACACCTTCCACCATCCCAGCTTGCTCCAAGCTCCATCCAAGCCCCAAAATTCCAGGGATGAGGACTCCACAACTTCTCCAGCTTCCTGCAGATTTCCCTCAAAAAGCAGAGCTGGTGGTGGGGAATATCCCTGGAAGTTGTGTCACCATTGGGTCCAATCCCAGAGCTCCTTTTTCCTTTCTTCAGCTTGAATGGAGGGACAGGACTCAGGGAATGGCTTCCTACTGCCAGAGGGCAGGGTTGGATGGGATATTGGGGAGGAATTCTTGGCTGGGAGGGTGGTGAGGGGCTGGAATGGAATTCCCAGAGAAGCTGTGGCTGCCCCTGGATCCCTGGAAGTGTCCAAGGCCGCCAGGTTGGACGGGGCTTGGAGCGACCTGGGATAGTGGAAGGTGTAGAGGTTGGAATTCCATGATCTCCAAGGTCCCTTCCGACCCAAACCCTTCCGTAATCCTATATTTTGGAGCCTGGACGTTCCGGTCTGGCTCTGGTACCACCTCCCTGCAATCCCAAGAACTTCCCAGGTACCACTTCCCAAACTTGTTATTCCAACACCACCCACACCTGCAAATCCCCAAATGCCCTTTCCATTTTTTTTTTTTTTTTTCCTTTTCTTGGACCTTTCCCAAAGTTCCCAAACAAATGGGAAACTCCTGGTTGGGGATCTGCAGCTGTCCCTGTGCTCAGGCTGGTGATGAAACAAGTGTGGGGTGGGGTGGGGTTTATTTTCCCCCGCCGGGAATGCCACAGGGCTGGATAATTCCAGGTGTCTGATTAGCCACGCTTAATTAAGAGCTGGAGGATCTTGGAATGAGCCTGATGGACTCAGCAGAAGGAAGCCTGGAGGGAAGGCTCGGTTCATTCCCTGTGGGAATGTCAGCTCCAGGCTACCCAGTCCTTTGGGATTGCTGTGTCCTTATCTTCCCGATTTTGTGGTTTTCTTGGAATAACCAGTTGGGAAAGGTGTCCTGAGATGTTGGGAAGCAGCAAAGTTGTTGCTGACAGTGGAGCAGGACATTCCTGTGCCCCATGGGAAGCATGGGTTGGGATTTGGGATTTGGGATAAACCAGGGGTGCTGCTTGTGCAAAACCAGGGAGTTTTGGCTCCTCAAATTCCACCAGGAAAACACTTTTCCACCTCCCGACAGTTCTTTTAAAGAGGAGCAATTCCCCTCCTCTTCCACGGATGCTCCTCCGGCTCTATCCCGCATCAGGATACTCCCTTTCCGTCCCTTTCCTGGGATGGACCCTTCACCTTGGCAGCTCCCTGAGGCAGGAGCAGCCTTTTCCTTGTATTTCTCTGCCTCATTGACTCCCATCTGTTCCCACTCTCCGGCTTCAAACCTATTCCTTTTGGCTTTTCCCTGTTTTTCCCCGTCCACTTTAATTGTAGCTGTGTTGTTGGACTCAGCGTTTTCCCAGCTCTCTGAAATGCAGGAAGAAATTTGGGAATGGGAGAAGAATTGGTGAATAACCTCCTCGCTCCGAGGCTTTGAGAAAATTCACATCCCAAAAGGATCATTTTGGGATGATTTTTAGGGATAACTGGACTCAGCTGAGCACCAGCAGCTTCCCTGGAGAGTTGAATTCCATGTGTGTCTTGCTCCAGCAAAACAAGAAGGGATCTTTTCCCCATATTCCTTGGATTGGGATTGATCTTTTTCCCTGTATTCCTTGGTTTAATTACACCAATTTCCTAATTGGAAAGGAAAATTGGGGGGGATAAAATTTGGAGCTCGTTGTGCAAAGTTTAAAATTCCCGGATTCATTTTCCCCCTTTTTTTCCCCCAATTCTTTACACATTCCAGATTTTACAAAGCATTTCACACAAAGCAGGTGTGAAATCTATGGGAAGAAACGGATTTTCCCTTCCCTCTTTTTCCTGTTGGGATCTGATGGAAAAGCGGGATCTGACACCAGGACCCGCCTTGGTACCCTCTAGGGGGCACGATGCCTCCGCCGTTTTTCCAGAGAAAGGAGGTTTTTTTTTTTCCCCACTGGGAAAAAAGAACTGAGAGTTACAAGAAGCAGCAAAATATCCGTGTGTTCAGCAGGAATCGCAGCCTGGCTGGAGCTGCTTGGAATTTCCTTGGCAGTGATGCCCTGCCTTCATTTTGGTGGAAATTTTAGGGTATGTTTGGGTTTCATCCCTAATTCTGCCCTTTGATCCTGAATAAAGTGAGGAGTATCCCAGCTCCTCTTCAGTTAAACCTGCTGGGATCTTTGTGCATCCCGGATAATTTGGGATATCCTGGATAAGCTGTGAGGTGCAAGAATTGCCTTTAGAGACACTGTTGGTTTTTTTAACTCCTTCATTCCCAGTATTCCCTAACTGTCGGGAGTGAGAACAGAATAAGGCACTGAGAAAATTATGCTCCGTAAAAAAACCCCTTTGGGAATAAATCCTGTTTTCCATTGCTCCTGTAATTACCTTTTCCCATTCCGTGTGGGATTCCTGCCTTAGGGACAGAGCTGCTGTTGCTTTCGTGCTGCCTCTGGGATGTTTCCCACACAGAGCCAATTCCCGTCCCAATAATTGATTCCCAAGACCGGTGAGTTGACTGGGAATTTTTTATTGGATCGTATTATTTTATTTCATTGCTTTCCCAAAACTTTCACCCTGTCCTTAGCCACAATTAATGAATGAATGAATTAATTAATTGCTGCTTTAATTGCTCCACAAGGAGAGGGAATGGGGTGGCATCACCTCCGGACCCCGCGGAACAAAACAACAGTGGGAAAGGCTCCGTCGGGAAATCAAATCCGTCTTTTCCAGTCAGTCCCCACTGACCTGGATTGTTTTGGATTTTATGGCAAAGAGCCTCGTGCCAGAGTGACCAAATTAAGGAGTGAGGAGATCCCTGGAAAGGATAAAAATGGGATGTGCATCCCTAGCTTTTCACGGACAAAAATTCGGGATTTAAAAAAAATCCCAAACCAAACCACCACCAATTATAATTTGAGTAAATGGGAACATTCCCGTTTTATAGCATAAAATTCCATCTCCAGAATAAAAAAAGCAAATCCTGAATGCTCATTTTTCCGTGAAATATCCTCTGGCTGGGATTTTTTTCCCCATTTTTGTGGTTTTTTTTTTTTTTTGCATCCTCGGGAGGGTTTTTTTCCGGAGGGGGGAATGTTGAGGCACAAGCTCCGTGCTGGAACTCTGCTCCAGCCCGATCCTGCTGCATCTGCTTCCCTCTGCCTCATCCTTCTCCACTTTTCCTGCTGGGTCAGGATTTTTCCGGCTCATAATCATTCCAGCAGATGGTGGGATAGAGGGATGCTGACCAGGAAATTACCTGGGAGCCAGGAGCAGCGGCACCTTTATGTCACAGAGCACCAAAAATCCAGCTCGGTTTGTCCAGGGAGGGCACAGATTTATGGAAAAGAGTGGGAAAAACTCTCCAGCTCTTTTCTGGGAATCAGAATGAGGGTGGTTTTTTTTTGGGAAAAGACAGAATTGGTGATTTCAACCTGCTCTGTTGGTGATTTAAGGGGGGATTTGGTGATGTGCTGCGAAGTTCCCACTGGGAAAATTGGTTGCTCTTGCGAATTGAGGCTCCCATAATTTCCTGTGGGAGAGTGGGATCTCCAGGAGATTCTTGGTGGAACAGGGCAGACCCTTTGGGATTTGTTGTCCTGCCAGGAAAACTGGGCTGTCCTGTGGATTCAGGCTCCTGGTGTTTGATCTGGGGGAATTGGATTTCTAGGTGATTTCCTGGAAAAGCAGGCAGAGCCTTTGGGATGTGTTGTCCAGCCAGGAAAATTGGGCTGTTCTTGGATTCAGGCATTTGGTGCAGGAGGATGGGATCTCCAGGAGATTCCCAGAGGAGCAGGACAGACCTTTTGGGATTTCTCCCCGGATTTTACCACCTCAAAAAGAGGGAAGTGGGAAACCACATCATTCCATAGGATGAATCCCTTCCTCCCTCCTGCCCCTTTTAAGGAATATCAGCGAGGCAAGTGCTGCCATGGGAATACAAAGCTCCGCTCCCATTTTCCCGGTGCCTTCCCCAGGATCAGGAAGTATCCAGTAAATCAGACACTCCTGGCTCACTTCATCGCCGAGTAATGAAGTGGGAATGAACTCTGGAAAAGGGAAAGGGGGGGGAGGGTGGGATTAACTCCCTCCAGCCGCGCTGGGCTCCGGAGATTGATGGGATGTGCTGACGTCGGGGCCCAAACACGACCATCTCACTTTTCCAAGCAATCCATCTGGAGCTTCGGTGATCTGTCATCCCGGAGAGCCGGGAAATTCGTTAGGGGACTTGGGAAAGAGCTCCCACCTTGGCGGTTTTCTCGGCCACTCTCTCCTTCCCTTCGGAAAAGAGTTGGAAAGGGGGGTGTGAAGGGATCTTGGGAGCTTTTCCCTGGGATTCCTGAGGGTGTTAATTTGGTGGCACGGGAGACTAAACGTGCAGAACACTTGGATAAATCAAGGAATTCCTTGATGTTTGGAAAAATTTGTTTATTCCGGGTTCTTTTTTTAAAGAAGGGCCAGAGTGGAGAACAGGGAAGGAGATTCCTTAGGATTTAGGGCAGTCAAAGAAGTGTTAAAGCAGCTTTGGAAGGTGATTTTTGAAAAAAAAAGGTGATTTTGGGAATTTTTTTTGCGTTTTATCCTTGTTTTTGCTGTTGATCCTTCAGTTTGCTCTAGGAAGAGTCTGCCTGTCTTTCTGCTTCCAGATTTTCTTACTTTTAAATGAGGAAAACTGGGAAGTTGAGGGCTGTGTTAAAAAATTCCTCCGAGGTATTCTAAGGGAAGGCCAAAGTATTCCCCATTGTGCTCATTCCTGCCTGAATTTGCATCAGAATTAATCCCAAATTCCATGGAATGATCCCAAGTAACCACTTATTAAGTGGAGGGAGAATGATCCCTGGAGTATGAGACTTGGGATGCAACAGGGGCTAAAATTTTAAACTGAATTTGAGGTTTTCCTGCAGGGATTTGCAGGAGAATTAATCCCGAATTTCGTGTAGTGATCCACATTTTTAAGGGTGAATCTCTGGAAGCAAAGGGCAGAATGATCCCTGGAATCTGAGACCTGGGATGTGACAGAGGATAAAGCTCCTTTAAATCTCACTTTGAGGTTTTCCTGCAGGGATTTCCAGCAGAATTAACCCCAAATTCCATGTAATGATCCAGCTTAACCACTTTTTCAGGATGAATTTTGGGAACTGGGGGGTTAGAGTGATCCCTAGATCCAGGGATCAGTGCTGGGACTGGTTTTATGGAAAGGGCCATGCGGTCCTTGGTTCAGACTTCCAACACACAGTTGTTCCCAATCCAGAGGCACAGCTGGCATGCCATGGCCGTGTCCCAGCATCCCAGGATGTATTAATAGTTTGGAAATTCACTGCTGGACCGAAACCTGACTCCAGCCACTTTCCCACCCTGCGCACGATTATCTTGGAGACTCCCAACGCTGCCATTTCCAGTGCCTAGTGCTGGAAAAAAGCAGCTCTTTTGTTTACATCCTGCTTTTATCCTCTCTCCTGGATGCCTGGAGAAGGGATCAGGTGTTAATTGAAGGGAGGGAAATCCTGGTAAGTGAGGGCAGCATCGATGTTTCCGTTGCTTTTCCAGCAAAGTATCCTGGATACTGCCTCAGTTTCCCCACCTGATTCCCTCTTTCCTAATCCTCCCACCCGGTTGTTCCCAGGAAGCTGCATGGAGAAAGGAATTTCTCCTTCTTTCCATGAAAAGCAGGGACTGGAGCCCTGAGGAGCAGATCAGTGTGGAGATGGGTGCAAATTCCAGGTGGCAAAATGCAAAGTCTGTGAGATAAAATCATGGAATCATTAAGGTTGGGAAAGACCTCGGAGCCCACTGAATCCAATCATTCCCCCAGCACTGCCAAGGCCACCACTGACCATGTCCCAAGGTGCCACATCCACATGGATTTTAAATTCTTCTGGGATGGGGACTCTACCACTGCCCTGGGCAGCCTGTGCCAGTGCCTGACCACCTTTTCCATGAAGAAAATTTCCCAATATCCACCTTAAACCTCTCCTCTCCTGGCACAGTTTGAGGCTGTTTCCTCTCATCCTGTCCCTCGTTCCTTGAGAGCAGATCCTGACTCCCACCTGGCTCCACCACCCTGTCTGGGAGTTGTGGAGAGTGAGAAGGTCCCCCCTGAGCCTCCTTTTCTCCAGGCTGAGCCCTCCCAGCTCCCATTTGTGTTCCAGAGGTTCTCCACAGAAATTATCCCTGCAAATTCACCCTCATTCTCTCTTTTGCTTCCTGCAAATCCACATGTAAATACCCCAGAATCCCAGAATGGTTTGGAATGGGTTTGGAAGGGACCTTAAAACCACCTGATTCCAGCCCTTTCCATGGATAGGGACAACTTCCAGTAGACCACATTTCTGGGATTCCCTTCCAGGGAATAGAATGTTTATGGAATAAACACACCCACGGTGTATTTTGGCAGTGGTGTTGTCACTGCTTTGCATCCAATTTGGTGCAAATTCCCAATCCCTGTATCAATAATCGCTTCCCAGTTCGTTATAAATCTCCATCAGATAAATATTGATATTCCACTCCAACTTTATGGATAAACATCCTCCCAGGCTTTCATATTGTCCCAGGTTTTATGGATAGGAAAAATCAAAGGTGGTTTATGATTTGAAACAGCCTCGAGTTGGTTTGGGGTGTTTCACGTCCTCTTGTGGTAATCAAGGGGGAGCTTTGGGATTTATTCCAAGAGAGGTTTCGGAGATATTTGAGGTATCGGATGGTGTTATCTGTGAGGGAATCCAGGGGCATTCTGGGAAGTGGCAAGTTAATGGAGAAGTTTTGGAGCTCTGAGCAGGACGTGGATTATTTTTTCCCACCTGAGAGCAACTTTGGCAACTTCCCAGGAGCCCGCGGTGCCGCTCAGTGTTTGTGTCATCCTCGGATCCAGAGGAACTGCTGGAGGGCGTGGAAAAGTCTCCAGGTGCCAATGAAGCTCTGATGGAAGGTGCTGCTCCCGGGATGCCTCCTCCTGCATTCCTTGGGGCGGGAAGCAGATCCCGTGGGCACCTCCCGTGCGATGTCTGTGCCCAGAAGGAAGGGAAAAAACTGGAGACAAAGGATAAGAGGAGCAGTGTGCCGTGTGCTGCTCTGCTGGCTCTCCCCAGCCTCGAATTGCTCCGTGGATTCCTGGGAGCCACCACCCTGAAGGAAGCACATTCCTTCCCCCAGAGAGCTAAGGGATGTCTGGGGACCTTTCCTGCAGCTTCTGGGACTCTCACAGGTACATCAAGAGGAGAAAATCAGCCCAGAGAAGCCTCTTCCCGAGGTTTGTGCTGAGCTTGGAGGAAGATTCTGCTTAATTGGTTGGCTTTTGTTATCCTCAAGGATGTTTAGCCCCCTCTGGAAGACTCATTCCTTGGGCTGGAGCTGGCGGAAGGAGGAGTTGGGCCGACACTGGGGACTGCACATGTTGAGTTCCTGGAGAAAAACAGCTGGGATGTGTCATTCCAGAAATAAGGGTCTGTTAGAAAGGGTCCAAAGGGACACGATGAAGGGTCTGGAGGGGAAAAACCTGGAGAAGAGGAGACTGAGGGAAGAATCATTGAGATCTGGAGCTCCCTCAGGGGTGGCAACTCCAGTCTTTGCTCTTTCTGACCACGGATAGGACCCGAGGGAGTGGCTGGAAATGTGTCCAGAGGAAGTTTATGCTGGATATCCGGAAAAGGTTCTTCTCCCAAAGGCTGGTTGGGTGCTGGGACGGGATCCCTGGGCAATGGTCACAGCCCCAAGGCTGCCAGAGCCTTTGAAAAGGGCTCTCTGGCACAGGGTGGGATTTTTGGGATGTCCTGTGCAGGGCCAGGGGTTGGACTTGTTAATCCTCGTGGTTCCCTTCCAACTCAGGATATCTGATGAATCCGGAGAGTGTTTTGGCTGGTGGACAAATCTCTTTGACCCTTAAGTTTATTCCCCATCAGGCACAACTATCCAAGGAATATTTAAGTTTAATTGTAATAATTCAGTTATTTTCTGCCTTGAACACCTTAAAACCAGTGGTAAAATCACCATGTGCTTGGCAGTTTTCTCCTCAATCCCATCTTTTCCGTGAGCATCTGATTCCCAAGTTCTCAGCTTCCCCACCCCCCCCACATTATTTTTATAA
>VXAC01005230.1:244945-302642 GCA_013399225.1 Rhipidura dahli | reverse complement strand
CCAACGTGTCAATTGTCCCCCCCCCACCGTTAATTATTATAATTGCTTTTAAAACCTGGCCCCTGATTAGGCACTAGGTGCACACAGTGGCTGGGTTTTATTGCAGAACCTGCTCCTGCTCAAGGAGTTATTTTTGCTGAAGGCTTCCCTGGAATTGCTGAGTCAAGACAATGCTTTGATGGGATAAACATCTTCCCGCTCCCTTCTGTTCAGACCCTGGAGCCCCATTTGCCTGAGTAAAGATGTTGAGTTTCTTGGAATGCAGCTCCCATTAAAGGAGCCCTGGAGCAAACACTGCGAGTTCTTGCTGTAATTTAAGAGCTGATCCCAAATCCAGGAGTGACCAACCCAAATCCAGGGGCTGGAAGTTGGTTCCTTGTCTTGACTGCAGGGTTTCTCCCAAGACCTGCAGGTGGTTTGAATTCCCACCGAGCTTGGAGCTGGTCAGGGCTTTCTTCACGGAGACACCACTTTGGAGACACTGCTTTGGAGACACCGGTGGTCGCCTGCTCTTATTGTGGCTTTTCCAGATGGGTTTGGCCAAAAGATCAAAGCTCAGGTGCTCAATGGAGCCATTCCTGATGGATGTGCGGAGAGGCTTCCAGGGGGACTGCGCGGGGTTTACACAGAAACAGTCGCTCATCCGACTGAATCGTTAATGGCCGTTGCCCGCGGAGACTAATTAAGGAGAGCTGCAGCTGTTTCGGGAAGCGCTTTGCAGGGATTACACGGCGAGCGCGGGCTGGAGGAGCTCTCGGAGTGTGGAACATTTAGGAAAGGCGTTTCGTGCCGCTGCGCTCTGAGGAGTTGAGGGAAGGGGGGGTTGTGGGGATAGAGCGTTCCAAACTGTTTGTGTTCCAAACTGTTTTCTTGGAGATGGTTTGAGTTTGGCCACACAACGGGATGGGAGTGGTGACAGCCCAGCTTGGCCATGGACGTGGCAGGAAGCGTGGGAGAGGAAGGTGAATAAAGTGTCCCTGCTGCCTTTCCTTAAAATCCCGCTGCCTTTTCCATGTGCCCGTGTGGGCAGTGGGGCAGCTCAGGGGGTTGGTGCTTCCTTCTGTCATGTTGATGTCTCCGAAGAGCTCATGGGACACACCTCAGGTTTGTTGTTGTCCAGAGAAGGGAACAGAGCTGGGAAGGGTCTGGAGCACCGGGAGCCAGCTGAGGGAGTTGGGGGGAGCTCAGCCTGGAGAAAAGGAAGTTCATGGGGAACCTTTTGGCTCTCTACAACATCGTGCTCCAAGCCCCGAGTCCATCCTGGCCTAGGACACTTCCAGGGATGAGGCAGCTGCAGCTTCTCTGGGCAACCTGTGACAGGGCCTCCCCACCTTCCCAGGGAAGAATTCTTTCCCAACATTCCATCTAACCCTGCCTTCTGACAGTGGAAAACCCCTCTACCCCACTGTGGTAAAACTGTGCAATACAAGATTTCCTTTATTCCTCCTTTTGAATTTTTAGTGGTTTTATTTGATCATTTTATTAATGTCTCTTCATTTCCATAAGAGCAACTTTTCCTGTCCATGGGACATAAATTCTCCAAGACCGTGGATTACTTTGGGTTATTGTAAAAGAAAATATACGGATGCTTTGTAAAACCTTGTACCTGGTTTTGTGGAACTCGTGAGCCATCCTGGAAATCTTTGATTCCTTGGTCTTAAACCCTCTCAAAGGATTTGCTGTACTGGATTAGGCCCTTAGGTCCTGTGCCTAAGGATTGCATGGATCTTCTGGGAGCCAACGGGAAAACTTTGGGAGGCGTTACTGCAGTTGAGATTTGGGATGGGAGTCTGGCTGTTCACACTCCCCAGTAGCATGTGCAGAATTCCTGGAGCTCCAGGGATTACGGCTTTATGGTTCGCACGTGGGATTTGCTGTGAGCTCCTGGTTCTTTTTATAGAGGGTCTATTCCGGGGGGATTTCAGAGAGGGAATTTCTGACCTTTGGACAAGAAGCTATCAAGCTGTGGACCAGCAGGAAATCCAAAGTGATTTAGTCCACGGTCCTTTTTGAAATCCAGCTGTTTCCTAGTTTAGGATGTTGTTTGTTGTTTGTTGGGTGATTGTCGTTGCCAGGGGCTGGAGCTGTGCTAAGGCAGGGTCTTGGTGCACTTGCCTTGTGTCTTCATGGAATCCCAGAATGGTTTGGGTGGGAAGGGATCCTTCAAGACCATGTCATTCCATCCCTCCTGGGCAGGGACACCTTCCACTAGACCAGGTTGATCCAAGCCCCATCCAACCTGGCCTTGGACACTTCCAGGAATGAGAGAGCCGTAGCCTCTCTGGACCTGTGCCACCTTCACAGGGAAAAATTTCTTCCCAATATCCGAGTTATCCCTGCCCTCTGGCAGTGGGAAGCCATTCCCTGTGTCCTGTCCTTCCATCCCTTGTCCCAAGTTCCTCTCCAGCTCTCCTGGGGCCCCTTGAGGCACTGGAAGGGGCTCTGAGGTCTCCCTGGATCTTTCTCTGCTCTAGGCTGGACATTTCCAGCTCTCCCAGCCTGGCTTCAGAGCAGAGGGGCTCCAGCCCTCCGAGCACGGTGGTGGAATCACCATCCCTGGAAGTGTCTGAGGAACGTGTGGATGTGGCACTTGTGGACACGGTTTTGTGGTGAATGTGGCAATGCTGAGTTTACAGTTGGACTTAATCATCTTGGATGTATTTTCCAACCTCAACTATTCCATGATTCCGGGTTTATCTTCTGGGAAGATAAAGAGAATGTGTCCATGTGCCACATGTGACTCACGTGTCTTGTGAGATGTATGGAATTCTGCAGGACTCACACTTGGAGGATTTATTTGGAGAAGGAGGTGGATTGTAGCTGTTTCTCCCTCCAAAATATGTATATGGTTAATAACCAACAAGAGCACGTGCCCGTTCCCCTGAGGCTACGGAAAAATCCCGGAACACTGTCAATAAAAAGATTCCCTGACAGCTTTGGAAGGGAAATGAAAATTTATCAAATATTTCTCCTCCTGTCTGGAGCGGCTTGCCAGATGCGGAGGCTGGAAAAGGGAGATTTGTTGTTCTTCCCCTCTCCCACTCTGACACCCCCAGGTGATCCCGAGGCTGCGGCAAAGGGAACACTGCTCACCTGTCACTGAGGCTTTGGAAAATTAATTTTTTGTTTGAACAGAATCCAGGTGCCCCTGGAGGTTTGGAGCCACAGGAAAAGATCGAAGGAATGTGGTTTGGGTTGGAAGAGGCCTCAAAGATCATCTCATTCCAACCCTTTGCCACGGGCAGGGACACCTTCCATGAGTCCAGGCTGCTCCAAGCCCAATCCAGCCTGGTCTTGGCCAGATGCCATTTCCTTCGAGCTGTGCTGTTGAATGGGCTGGGATGATGCTCAGGGATAGAAACCTGAATGTAAAGTACTGGATCGGAGGGTAGAGATGGGATTGTGGACATTTTGGGTAAAAGAGATTTTGTTTTCGGCCAAAAATGGAAATTTTTCTTTGTTTTGTTCCCTTATTCTTTGTCCTTGGATTTAGCAAAGTTAGTTGGGATCAGGTGGCTTGGAGGTCTGATCTTTCCTTATTATGGTGTTGTTGACCTCAAGAACTGAGGAGCTGCCAATGCCAAAGCTTTCCTCTTTTCCCTTTCCTAAAAAAGTGATGTGGGATCATCTTTGTGCCTTTATGCTTTGAAACTATGGCTGAAAGGATCATGGAATATCCTGAGTTGGAAGGGACCCACAAGGATCCAGTCCAACTCCTGGTCCTGCACAGGAGATCCCCAAGTATCTCACCACGTGCTGGAGAGGACCTTGGATCAAAATTATTCCACAGTCTTGTGGGGTGAGGTGCTTACTTGGGATTTCCTAAAGAGGAATGGCTCTCCTGAGCCATCCAGGTAGCCAGTGGGAATTTTCTTCTTGTAATCCTGTTTTCCACATCATAAATTTCGATGACTGTGGTCCCTATGTGGATTTGTTCTAAAGTCTTGGCCCTGTGTTTCCATGATTTAAGCTCCCTCTCACTGGATCCCATCCTGAAGAGGATGTTTATTTGGATCAGACCTATGAGAAAATTCCATCTCTGGTGCAGCAATGGTGGTTTTGGGTCCTCAGGTCCCGATTAAACCCTAGTGGTCAATTCCTTAAGTTCTGCCCATGAAATGGGGTGGTGGGGAAGGGTTTGGGTGCCTCTTGGTGCCATCCAACCCCACGCTGAGCATGGAATGCTGTCGGATTTTTTTCTCCTCCAGCACAGCTGAAGCCATGGTCTTTGGGGAGGTGGGAGAAGTGGATGAGTGCCAGACCCATCCAGCTGGATCACCCAAATGGGCAATCCAAGGAAATCAACCACATGCCCCGATGCTTGTGCACAGCTTAGGCTGTGAAATTCCTTATTTATAGGAACTTAACGGATCCTGTAACGGCTTCAAGCAGATGAACACATTCCATTAAAGCAACAGCAACATTCTTCCTCCTCGAGGGGGAAAGTTTTAACTGAAAGAGGTAAGATTTAGAGCAGAAGTAAGGAAGGAATTCTTCCCTGTGAGAGTGGTGAGGCCCTGGTACAGATTTCCCAGAGAAGTTTTGGCTGCCTCATCCCTGGAAGTGTTCCAGACTGGGTTGGACGGGGCTTGGAGCAACCTGGGATAGGGGAAGGTGTCCCCACCCATGGCAAGGGGTTGGAACTGGAAGATCTTCAAGGTCCCTTCCCACCCAAACCATTCTCTGGATTCTCTATGGGATTCTCTGAAGTCGCTTTGAAGGGAAAGAGCTGGGATAGAAACAGCACTGAAAAGACCGCACGTTTCCCTCTTCTTCCTTCCCATCCATCCTGAGCTTTGTCTAGCAATGGATAAAAAGGGGGGGAAAAAAAACCAACCAACCCACCCACAATAATCTATAGCAACTGTCAGCCAGCAAACTACTCCCATTTCATAGGGATAGGTTGGATGTCAGCGCGGGATCGATGGCTCTCGCGCCGTAATTATAAAAACTCGCGGGTTGTGTTGCTTGAGTGAGTTTGGGAAGAGTAGGGTCTCAATCTTCCCTCTAATGGGGCTTTGGCAGTCGGTGGCGCAGCGGCTTCGTCTTAGTCTGACAGTGTTGTCATTAAACACCAGGTAGCGTGGAACAACAGGGAACACGGCTCCGGAGCGGCCGGGAACACGCGGCTTTGACAGGAGCGATTTGTCATCGAGGAGCTGCCCAAACTCCTGAGCCTGGAATACGGGCGGCTGCTTAAAGTGACTTATTGCCCCTGTCGGCGGCTGCAGTTGTGATTTGATAATCGGTAAATGTTTGTCAAAGATGAATTCCCTCCCTGATGCAGTGCAGTGCTGGAAAAGCAAATGAAAAGCAGGGAAAAAGAACATATTGGATGGATTAAAGACTAGGGCAGGATAAGGGTGATGGAAACAACAGGTTTCCCTGTTAACTTGGCGTTCTTCCTTCAGGGAGGTGAAGCTTCGAGGTTTGGGATACTGGGATGGGGACTCACTGTCAACACGGGTGCTGGGGAACTGGGACAGCTGCAACTGGAATTCAATTTCAGGAAAAATTTCTTCATGGAAGGGGTTGTTAAGCATTGGAAGGGGCTGCCCAGGGAGGTGGTGGTGGAGTCCCCATCCCCTGAGGTGTTCGAGGAATAACTGGATGTGGCACTCAGTGCTCTGGTCTGGGTGAAAAGGTGGGGATTGCTCTCAGGTTGGACTTGATGATCATGGACGTCTTTTCCAACCTTAATGATTCTGTGATTATAAGGAGGGCCTTTTTTTCCAGATTTCAAAGATTCTGGGGATGTGCTTGGTCTTGAGGGATTGCAGACTGGTGTGGAGCAATGGTTCCCCTTTGCTTAACTGCATGGGATCATGGAATGGTTTGAGTTGGAAGAGACCTTAAAAATCACCTCATTCCAACCCCCTGCCATGGGCAGGGAACCACTGTGGTGTCCCTGACCTTTTTCTCTCCCAGGCATTGTCCAGAAAGTTTCAAGCAGTTTTTTTGGGAAGGAAAGCAACGTCCTGATTCTTTCTTTCCATGGACATGGTGCTTTTCCACCTTTTTTGGCAAATACTTCCCTCAGCAAACCCTTGTGCACCTACTCAGTGGTTACAACTTGTAGTTAAATCCTTTCGTTTCTTGTTGGGACGGATTTTGAGCCTGTCCATCTCCTGCTTTATATCAAAGTTTAGAAAGGAGAATTAAAAGGATCTTAATGAACCGTCTGCCTGCAAAGTTTTCCTCCCATCTGCCTCAGTTTATCCAAGTTCCTCTGCTGATGCCGGAGTCAGGTCAGGTTCTTTTTAAGTGGATACTTAGGAAAGCTAAAAGCCGGGTGGCCTTCAGTTGGATAAGTGGCTTTGAGGGTGGGGAATACCTAAGAGATTCAAATTTTTCCTTGTTAAATTTAAATAAAATAAAATAAAAAAAAAAGGAAGTCAGTCCTAAAGCACGAATGCAAATGGAATTCCAGCCCGCCGAGCGCTCCCGTCGTTTCCCGAGGCAGAGCCACCTCTCCCCATGCCACAGCGAGGCGTGAACACGAGATCCCTGAACCCATTTGATTATAGCCGGGGTTTTTCTGGTGTCTGAAGTGCTGGAAACGATCAAGAGCAGGAAAAGTGGAGTGATTTATTAGACTCATAAAAATTCATACTTTGTTATTCCAGTCGTCTTCCATCTGCAGCTTGTTAGAACGAGCACCCCTGGCAGCTCCCGCCGCGAGGCCGGGGGGAGGAGGGCATTTATCAGCTTTCCTCCTGCCATCCCGCTCTCATTTAGAGGAATGGATCCAGCTCCTGGAAACACATTAATAATCATTCACCGAGGGAAGGGGGGAAGAAAAACCCACCACCCTCTTTTGTTATAATAATAAGGGTTGTGTTTGAACAAGGGCCGATGCTCCAGAGACCCATTCAGGCTCTTTAACATGGGCTGGAGCTGGGAAATGGGTGTTTAGAGCCTTCAGTGTGACCTCCTCTTGCCACTCCTGGTGGATAATATGGGATCTCCTCATCCTTGGAAGGCTTATCCGCTCCTGTGACATTTGGAAGGGCCATCTTGGGGCTTTTTGTCAGTGGAGATGGGGATGTGACAGAGCTGGTGGGGTTATTGGGGTTACTGGGAGCTTGGTGACAGGTGATATGTCCTCCTGTCCCCAGCAAGACCTTGTTGGACCCCTCTATCTCTGCCTCTCTCCATAGTTTGGGGTTGGAGGGAATAAACCAAGGTATTTTCCAGCCTTTCTGTTGCAGTTGGAATATTGGTATTGGAATTGTAGGGCTGAGGCAAAGGCGCCGTTCTTCCCGTTATTTTCTGTGGCTTCCCAAATCACCTGGCTCCAGAGGCTGGTGGGGATGAAGTGATCGAGACCCCTTCGGAAAATGATATGGATTGGTCTTGTGTGGATAAATGTTGGATGACTTCAGTTGGGAAAGACCGCTGAGATCATCGAATCCCAACCATTCTGCCAGCACTGCCAAGGCCACCACGAGTTCACATCCCCAAATGCCACATCCACACATTTTTGAACATTTCCAGGGATGGTATTCCACAAAGGATGGGGAGTGGCTGAGGGAGCTGGAGAGGTTCAACCTGGAGAAAAGGAGGCTCAGGGGGTACCTTCTGGCTCTGCACAATTCCCTGACAGGAGGGGGCAGCCAGGTGTGGGTTGGGATCTGCTCCCAGGGAACAAGGGGCAGCACAAGACGAAATGACCTCAAGTAGTGCCAAGTGAGGTTCAGAGTGGATATTGGAGATCTTCGTTGGAATAGTGGTCAGGCATTGGAACAGGCGCCCTTGGCAGTTGTGGAATTACCATCCCTGGAAGAGTTAAAAAAATGTGGGGATGAAGAACTTGGGGTCATGGTTTATTTGGGCCCTTGGAAGTGCTGAGGGGATGGTTGGACTCAATGATCTTAGTGCTCTTTTCCAATCTAAACCATTCCATGATTCCATGTTGGGTTTTGTGGCATGCTGGGGACAACCAAACCCCAAAGACACCAGATCCTCTAAAATCCATTCTGTGCAGCATCCCAGCTGCAGATGGAAGTGGGGATTGCACCAGTGGGCTGGAAAGGAAGTGCGGGTCCCTCAGATGTTTGGGAGGCTGATCCTGAGTGTCTTTCACAGCAGCATTTTTCCAGGGAGTTTCTTGGAGCTCCATGACTTTCACATCTGCTGCTTTTCTTTCTGCTTCTCTCCCGTCACGCTCGCTGCCGATGTTTCCTCGCTGTTGGATTTCTCCTGGCTGTGCCACCCCCAGCTTTTCCAGATGCTCTTCTCCTCGCTCCCCTTCTTTCTTCTCAACAGCTCAGGGATCACTTTGTTCCCCCATGACATCTCCACGCATGGTGCGGCTTTCCTAAACTTGGATTTTTGAAAGGCTCTAATAAGGTCTCCCTGGAGCCTTCCCTACTCCAGGCTGGACATTCCCAGCTCTCCCAGCCTGGCTCCAGAGCAGAGGGGCTCCAGCCCTTGGAGCATCTCCATGGCCTCCTCTGGACTTGCTCCAGCAGCTCCAAATTCTTCTGCTGTTGGACCCCAGAGCTGGATGCAGAATTCCAGGTGGGGTCTCACCTGAGTGGGGCAGAGGGGCAGAATCCCTCCTGGGTGATGAATTTTTCTCTTCAAGTTGGGTGATGTTTTCCTGCTCTGTATTTCTTGGAAACAAAAGTCCTGTACTTTTTACCTAAACCCAGGAATTTTGGATGCAGATCCAGACCCATGGAATTCATTGGATATGTGGATTTGTCCAGAGAGGTTGTGGCTGCCCCATCCCTGAAGTGTCCAAGGCCAAATTGGACAGGGCCTGGAGCAGCCTGCTCTAGTGGAAGGTATCCCTGCTCATGTCAAGACTTTTGGAATAAGATGATCTTTAAGGCCGCTTCCAAGTCAAACAATTCAATGAATTTAATACTTTTCCTGCTAAAATGAGTATTTCCTTACAGTTCATCTCCAAGTGCCGGTGCCCAACTCAGCCTCACTCCTGGTGGATTCCATGAACTTCCTCTTTTCCTGTGGTCTGATTGGCATAACGGAATTAGCCAAGCAGATTTGGTATTAATTCCCCAAATATTCCCATCTGAAAGCAGCTGCCATGCTAAGCAAATTTTCCAACGGGTTTGGAGCCCTCTAAAATGTTTCAGCTCCAAATCCTGCCCTTCTCCCGTCCTCCCTGAATGTGACAACTGGAGCAGCTGCTGTGCTCTGGGTCCCAGGTAAAGCACTTCGGATCAATTGGATTTATTTCCTATTAAGCAGCAGTTCATGATCATAAAGCATCGTTTACATGCTGGCATAAAGAGCCGTCGCTCTTGAAAGGGCTCGGAACTGAATGAGTGTGAAAATTAAATTCCCCTCTTAAAGCCAAGGATGGTCCTTTTGGAAGCTGATTCCAGTCGCAACATAATTAACCTCTTGCTGTGCCATTCTGTGGGAACATATTGAACCTGCTCCGGGATAATCATCCCTAATACTGGTGTCTGCTTTCACACTGAATTCCTAACAGTATTACAGTAATCCCAAAGCTTTTGTTAACTCCAGGGACTTGGCCAAGTTGGCAGCCGGGACGAGAGGTGTCAGAGCCACGTGGTTCAGGGGTGACGCCATCCAGGTGTGATGGGAAACACCAGAACCATTTGCTTTTGGGTGGAGGAGCTGTGGTGGAACTTATTCAGGTTTCCCATGGATTTATTATCCCTGTTGAAGGTCACTTCCGAATGCTTGGAGCAACTTGGTCTGGTGGAAGGTGTCCCTGCCCATGGCAAAGGGTTGGAACTCAATGGCACTGAAGATCCCTTCCAACCCAAACCATTCCATGATTCCATGGTTCCAACTTCTCTCTGTCTTTCTCAGTTTCCCCCTTCATTGCTATTCCCTTCCCATCCAGTTTTTTTCATCCAAGGAAGCAAGTGGTGTTGGGGATAATCCCCAGAAGGTTTGGGTGTTTTTCCACCTCTGCACCCAATGATGAGCTTAAGTCTGAGAATGGAGAAGAGAAGAATCCAGGGAGACCTCGGAACCCCTTCCAGTGCCTAAAGGGGCTCCAGGAGAGCTGGAGAGGGACTTTGGACAAGGGATGGAGGGACAGGACAAGGGGGAATGGTTTCCCACTGCCAGAGGGCAGGGTTAGATGGGATATTGGGAAGAAATTCCTCCTTGTGAGAAGGGTGAGGGGCTGGAATGGAATTTCCAGGGAAGCTGTGGCTGCCCCATCCCAAGGCCAGGTTGGATGGCGCTTGGAGCAGCCTGGCTCTCGGTTGATATGTAGGGCAGTGATTGGAATTCCCAATCCCTGTAATCTTTCGTCGCAGCGGGAGTGAGGCTGATCCATCCTTCTCCATCAAAGCTCCCTGTGGTGCTTCTGCTGTTGAGGTTGCTCCTCACTGCAAACTCCTCTTCTGCCCCCAAATTTGCCCTTCTTACTTCTTACTAAAATCCTAAAAAGCTCCTCCACTTCCTTCGTTTCATCCGTGAGGTGAGTGGCAGCGTGGAAGGACCAGATCTGTGAGGAAATGATCTTGCAGGGATTTTACAATGAGCGGATGTGGGGGCCTCATTCCGTGCCTTGACATTGGTCATCCCAAACTGCACAGAACGGAAGCCAGCAGCAATTTGTTTTGAGTCAGGGATGCCTTTTCCCATGGAAAAGAGGGAGCTTTGATCCCATACCATCCCAGAGCATCACTGGATATGTGTGATTGTCCTACATGAAGCCTGGGATGGCTTTAGATGAGCAGCCTCTTTGTTCTGGGATTTGCTAAATCTTCACTTCCAGACATCTTCATGTTGGGAAGGGTTTGCTTCCAGAAAACCCGTCAGCAGAGATTTTCAGTTCTTTTTGGAGCTGCTTTGGGTTCCAAGTGCGAGTTTTTTGCCCTCTGTCAGGAGCTGGGACATGCTGGTGGCTCCTTTGCACGTGTCCTAGTAGTCCTTAACCCTTTGTTTTGTTTTACTCATGCCTGTATGGAAAGAGCCAATTTGGTTTTATCTGAGTTTCTTTGGTGTCTGCATTGCTTTTTTAACTTGGGGTGGTCCTGCTGCATCTCTTTCATCCCTGAGATCTTCCCTGGCACTGGGGACAATCCTGGCAGTGTATCCAAGGTTCAGCTCCCCAATTTGCATTCATCCCTGCTCCTGTCTCGCTTCCAAGTGCTGGAAGATCAATGTACCTGTCACTCACTGCTTCCCGTCTTGCCTCCGATCGGAATTAATGGCACAGCTCGGAATTGAGCCCCAGTGGAGATGCATGGGAAGGGTTGTGGTGGTCAAGGATTGAGGGCGGGAGACCTTGTGGCACCCAGGTCATGACTTAATTTTGTTCTTTTCCCCATTTGCCTGTATAGGAAGCTTTTCTATCCCATATCCTTTTCTAAAAGCAGCAACAATCTCTTGGATTTGGGAATCTGCCCTCCTGAAATTCCCCTTGCTTATTTAAATTCCTTCTTCCCAGCAGGGGCTGGGCAGGATTTACTCTACCAATATCGTGGTTTCCCTAATCCATCCTGAGAAGCATCATCTTCCTCTTGCCTCATGGATTTAGAATCACAGAATAATGGATAATCATTCAGGGTGGGAAAGAGCTCTAAGATCATCAAGTCTAAATGTTAACGAGCACTTCCAAAGCCACATCAACACAGCTTTTAGGGACATCTTTCACTAGACCAGGTTACTCCAAGCCCCATCCAAACCATGGATGGGGCAACCACAACTTCTCTGGGCAACCTGTGCCAGGGCCTCACCACCCTCACATTAAAGAACTCCTTCCCAATATGCCATCCATCCCTGCTCTCTGGCAGTGGGAAGGCATTCCCCTTTGTCCTGTCACTCCAGGACCTTGTCCAAAGTAATTTCCCCATATTTCTTTTAAGCCTTTTTTCAAAGAAGGTTTCTCCAGACCCTTCCCCAGGTAAAATATTCCAGGAGTGAACTCTTTTTATGCCCTCCCTGCTTTAACTTCCCCAGGGGGCTAATTCCTGGTACTTCTCTCAGGAAAATAAGAGAAGGAATGAGGACACTTGCCATCTAACCCCTTTCCTTAGGGATGTGTGTGCTGGTGGCTCCTGGATCCCACCTGCTTGAAGAACCCTGGTGAGAGGTTTTGGCAGCAAATTCCCCATCTCAAGGTCAGCAATGGACAAGAGGAAACAGCCTTAAGTTTCACCTGGGGAAGTTTTGATTGGATATTTGGAAAAATTTCTCCACAGAAGGGGTGCTTGGGCTGCCCAGGGAAGCGGTGGAATTACCATCCCTGGAGGGATTTAAAAGCCGTGTAGATGCAACACTTGAGAATGTGGTTTCCTGGTGGCCTTGGCAGCACTGGGTTGATGACCTTAGAGGTCTTTTCCAGCCTTAACAATTTTACATTTTGTGTTTACACCAGGATTTTTTTTTTCCCTGGGAACGGGAGGCGCTCACGGGATTCGCGTCTCCGCAGAAAGCCCCGAGCTCAGCAGCGCACGGCCCTGGCTGATAAATGATGCTCATATCCCATTCGAATATGATGCAAGCAGTTTTTTTGTAGTTTGTCTTCCATGGCGGTAGTAAAGTTTTTAATTAGGAAAGCTAATGAGATCGATTAGTCATTAGAAGTGACCTCTGGATCGTGGTGAGGAGTGGGGATGTGTGCGCCGGGCTGATAACGGGGGACGCTGGGGTATTGTTTGTAATAAAAGCGTGAAGTGTTTGATTTGAGTGAAATGTGCCACGGGGAATACATCACGCGGAGAGGAAAAAATTACAACCCTGGGAGCCTGTAATGAAGGGAATTAAACCAACATCCTGTCTAAATAACATGATTATCTACACAAAACCCCTCAGCTAGCAAGTAATAATAGAAAACGGAGCTCTTCGGAGAGGCTCTTTGAGGAGGTGGTTAATGCTGGAGTCGCGCATCAGGCACTTTCCAAGGAGCAGCTTCGGAATGAATACACCATCCAATTACCTCTGGGAATAGAGTTTACCAGGTGCCAGCGTGTTTTGGGGAAGGAGGAGGAGGAGGGGGATGCCTGCAATAATTTGGGACCTCTCTTTCTTGTAAGGCGGGAGTTTGATGCAGTTCTGGGTTGATTGGTGGCAGCTCGAGCTTGTGTGGGGGCAAAGAAAATGTTAATTATGTATTCAGTGAATTCCTGGCTTAGTAATTCTGTGAGGTCAGAGTGGAGGAGGGAAAGGGGCAACTGGTGCTGTTGCTGTTTGGGGAGGATGTGGGACTGCGGCTCTCATCCCTTTCCCAGTGGGAAGGAAGTCCTTTGGGTACATGGTTGGTGCTGTATCCATGAGAGGTTGGGTATGTTCATATGGTCTGGGTGACAAAAGTGACAGAAGGCAGAGTTAGATGGATATTGGGAAGAAATTGTTCCCTGGGAGGGTGGTGAGACCCTGGCACAGGTTGTCCAGAGAAGCTGTGGCTGCTCCATCCCTGGAAGTGTCCAAGGCCAGGTTGGACAGAGCTTGGCGCAGCCTGGGATAGGGGAAGGTGTCCCTGCCCGTGGCAGGGGGTGGAACTGGATGGTCTTCAAAGTCCCCTCCAACCCAAACCAACCCATGATTCCATGATTTCAGGACAGTCCCACCGTCACCGTAGCTGGGATTTCATCGTGTGTGTGGTGTTGGCACCTCTGTCCTTTTACTGTTCCCATTTTCCTGTCCTAAATACAGTTCCCTGAAGGAAAAGGCTCCAAGTTTGCCAGTACTTGGGAGCAATTTTAATTGTAATTAGAACTTCAGCCTTGCAAAGGCTTTAAAAGCCCATGCAGGGGTTTGGTCACTGCCCTGAAGAATTTGATCTGCTACAAAAAAAACCCGGGACAGGAAGAGAGCAATGAAATCCTGTTTGCTTTCAATGTTCTTTCCTCTCTCCCTTCTTGCCTCCCCTCTAAAGTGACCTCTAAATTTCCTCACCTCTAAAGTGGCTGCAATTCCTCCAGTCATTGAATCATCTACTGGAAGAGAACTTGGAAGACCCTTTAGTTCCATGATTTATCCCATGGGTTCAGATTGTGGAATGTTGTGAGCATCATCTTTAATAAGAAAAATTCCAGTGATCTTTCTGTCATGGTAGAGCCTGGTTTTCCCTTTTTCCCATCACCAGGAGTTGTAACTCTTTTGCTGAGTTTAGGAGTGGAAATTATGTTGCCTGATCCCTCCCAAATCCAGCGCAAGTCATCAACTTGTTGGGAATGCTCAAGAAGGACAATATTCCCTGTATGAAACTGTAAGGCTGTGGGTTGATGTTGCCACTGTTGCAGGGAAATGGGGGAGCTGCTCCCTCCTGTCTAGGGAATGGTATCAGCTCTGAAAAAATGTATTTCCCTATTTTTCCTAGTTTACCTGGGAATCCACCTTATCCTCCTTCCTCTCACAGAGACAAACATGGGGATGGGTCTGACATTTTCAGCGGAAATAACGATCCCGCTTCTCCCCTCCCAACCTCTCCATAATTTTAATGAGAGGATCTCCAAGAAAAACAGCCGGCCCTTTAAATCAGTTATAAAACCTGGAGACCGAGGCTCAGCATGGAGTGTCAGCTTTAATTATCTGGGCAGTTACAGCTGTATGTTATAAAAGTCGGGCAATTAGGTGCATTCCTGAAAGCTTGGGGGAAAAAAAAAAACAGCTCGTGGAAGAAAACCGCAGTCAAACGTAGAACTGTTAATTGCACGAAACGTTCTGCGGAATAACCCGGGATGTAGATCATCCTGCAACACAGAGAATCTGGGAATGGGTAGGGTTGGAAGGGAGCTTAAAGCTCATCCAGTTCCTTGCCATGGGCAGGGACACCTTCCAGTACCCCAGGTTGCTCCAAACCCCATCCAGCCTTGACTTCAACACTTCCAGGGATGAAAAATAGGATGAAAATGCCAAGGATTAAAGGCATACATTTATTTCCAGTGTGGATGTTGGTATCAAGGTGTTGTTGGTGAATCTGTGACTCCCCTGGTAGAGTTTTGCTGATGGGCTGGTGGAGCCAAACACTCCCAAGCCCATCAGGACCATTCTGTTGCCATCAGCCGTGGTGGTCCCATTCCTGAAATTTCACTCCCTTTTTCAGGTGCTAAAAAGTTAGATGTAGAACTTAAGTTGGATGTGGGACCAATGACCATTGAACTTGATGACCTTAAAGGTCTTTTCCAACCTTAAAAATTCCACGATTCTGTGAGAAAGTCTGTGAGATCCCTCTTGTCACATCCACACCTGAATTTCAAGCCTATTTTTCCATGTTTTTATTCCTAGGATCCAACTTTCACTTTGTAAGGAGCCCCCCAGCCAGCAAGGTGATAAAGACGCGTTATAGGATTGTGAAGAAGAACGTGGTGTCTCCAGCCTTATCGTCCTTCACCAGCACCATTCCCACCTGGAAGATCAGGCGCCCTGTGACATCCAGGTAATTCTTCCATCCCTGGAATGCAGCTGGTTGGGATTAGGGAGCCATGGGACCTCCCACGTTCGCTCCGTGCTTTTCCGCTGCCTCTTCGCTGTTTAATTTCTGTATTTGTTTGGTCTACGCAGAGTTTATTGACTTAAAGTGTAAAATCATATTAGGAATTGTGTTATCCTGAGCTGGTGCCAACAGCTTATGCCTGTGGCTTCCTATTTATTCCCTTTTGGAATTAATTGTTTCTATGGAGCAGTTAAATAAGCTGAAAAGAGGATGAATGCACATGCGGATGTTGGTGATGAAGGGGAGCGTGTTGGACGCTCCAAACCTACACCAGAATGTAGGTGCTGTCCCAAACTGGCTTATTCCCAATTATCTGGATGGGTGGAACATCAGGAAATATTTTGTCACTGCCTAGAGAAGGGAGACACTGAAGGTGCCATAACCTTGAGCTGGAATATTCCTAAATCCGTAGAGGTGGAGATGTTTCCAGGGAGCATCTCAGAGGCCAAGACAAGACCTGGAGCTTGTCTAGAAGCAGGAAGGTTGTTAAAATAATTGATTCTTTAAAACAAGGTGCAATTAGAAGTGGTGGGTTTGCTGAAAATACAGATTTTGGCTTTTTTTTAGGTCAGGAATAACTTGTCCACCCCCTGAAATGCCAGGAGTCACAGATAGTGTTTTGGGAAAAGAGAGCCTGCTCTGCTCCTCTCTGGCTTTGTTTTCCCTGCTCCAGGTGATTCCCTCCAAAAACCATTCCCCAGAAATGCCCTGAGGATTGGTGGCTTTTATGGTAGCACTGTGGAGGGACAAAAATTGTGGTGATTGTTTTTAAAGCCTGACTCGGCCTGATTTTTCCCTTTAAAAGTGAATTTTGGGATTCATAGATCGGTGTCTGAAGGGATGGTTGGTTTTGGAAGAGGTCAGGGTGATGAAGCAAAGTATGGGATAAACAGAGAGATTGGAAAAAAAGGTTGGGTCAATTGTTTTGTCTGTTTTCCAAGCTCTTGGTTGAGAAACTCCTCATCTCCTGTACTCTGCTGGTCTCAAAGTGCTTCTTCCAGTATGGAAACTGGGATCCTTTTCGACTTATGGTCAACCTTACCTTCACCACCTCCTTCTTTGTCTTCACATTCTACTTTTGCCTTTGATATTTCCCTGCCTGGGGATCATCCCTGAGATCCACACGTCTCCTTTTGTTCTGGGTTGTCTCCTCCAATTGCCGCTTGACTTGGAGGTGCCACTTCCATTTGCACATCCTTGGGACCAAATTCTTGCATTTCCCTTTCCAGAAACAAGCCATGTGATTTTTACCTGCTCCATCATCCTCCAATTTCATTGAATTGTAGGATGGTTGGGTTGTATGGGACCTTTAAGATCCATGAGTTCCAACCCCCTGCCATGGGCAGGGACATTTTCCACTATCCCACGTCGCTCCAACCTGACCTTGGACACTTCTAGGGATGGGGCAGCCACAGCTTCTCTGAGCAACCTCTGCTAGGGCCTAACCACTCTGGAAGCATCCAAGGCCAGGTTGGATGGGGTTTGGAGCAACCTGGGATAGTGGAAGGTGTCCCTGCCCATGGCAGGAGGTTGAAGCAAGGTGGTCTTGAAAGTCCCTACCAAATCAAACCATTCCATGATTCTGTGAGTTTCAGCCCTTAATTCATAGAAAACAACTTATCCTCCAACTGTTGGGCTCAGCTTCTTCCCTCACACCTTGTTACTCCAGATCTGGATGGCTGATGGATGAAGGATCCGTGGTGAGAATCAAGGAGGGGGAGAAGCTTTAGGCATGGAATTCAGAGCAGGAACTTCTGGGATCTGGGTGGTGGCTCTGGCTCAACCCAGCGGTGATTTTCCAAGGAACGACTTCGTTCCACCACAATTGGCTGAGAGCTCCCACTTGTAGGATCATTTTCTCTGTATTAATCTCTGACTTCATTAAATTGGTGTAGTTTAGATCTTACATCTGCTTCAGACAAATCTTGATAAAATGCCATCAGCAAATTAAAACAATTATGTTTTAAAGAAGCCATAAATCTCCGTCTCCCAATTACCTTTGTTGGGGGTGATCAATCATCCGGCCTGTCTGGAGGAAGCACATGGCAAATGCTTCTCCTGGAGTTTTTATGGGAGTTTTCCCTCTGTCGTTCCTGTCATCATCTTGGATCTGTCACAAGCAGCATGCCAAGAGCTGCTTTTTTCCTGATTTTCTTCGCTCTTCCCAAAACAAGGAGCAGCTCTGGTGATGGTGGGACACCCCTTTAGTCACCTCAGTTTTATTTTTCATGCTGAGTGGTCAATTACTTGCAATATTTATGTAATATTTTTCATTTTGATAATTGCAATATTTTTATAATTATTTGATATTTTTAATATCCTCTTCCCTTTAAGCCAGCAGTGGGATGTCAGCTGGTGGTGCTGCCCTCCAGTGCTACTCCCAAACTGGTTCCCACCTTGCACTAAGGAGCGATTTCTTCCATGAAGTCCAGGATTTTGGATATCTGGAAGTGATGTGCCAGGGTTTTACTTCGTTGGGACATCCAGGGTGTTGCCCTTTTTGCCAATAAACCCCCAAATAACCAGACTAAGATGAAGAGGGATGTGGCTTTGGGAAATGAGTGACGGGGAGAGTTGCTGGAGCTACCTGATGCCAGTCCCTCGGGAATGAATTCCATCCTCCCCTTCTTGCTGGGTTGCATTAAACTCGGCCCTGCTGCTGACTTTTCTTCAAGGCGATAGGTGGGAGTATATTTTAAATTAATTTTACTCCACTTTTTGTAATATTTTTGTTTTAAATAGATTTATAAGCAACTCGGGGCCTATTTCTCCAAATTTATGAAGATAATTTTCACTCTCTTGATAAGGTGAAATTTACACCTGCTATTTCCATATTAATTCACATTGCTAAGTGGATCTAATTTTCTTCCGTTCTTCTATCTGGTGAGTGTGGCCTTTCCTAATGCAATTTCCCCCTCACTAAATCACTGTGATCGGGAGTCATGATCGAGTTAAATTAACTTAAATTAATTTACTTAATAAGAGCTCCAGATCATTGTGAATGAGGTTAAGATTTATTGATTCTCCTTTTCACTCCTCCCCCTTATTTCCCGCGGCTTTGCCGGGAGCACAGCTCACAAGGGCTGCGATTTGCTGGCCTTAAATTTTGGTTGCTCCTGGTGACATTGAGGTTGATCATCCCTTAAAAATCCTGGAGGGAGATATCCTCTCTCCTCACAGCCTCTCTTCTGCTGGAAAAGGGATGAGGGATTTACCACGGAGGAGTTGAGATGGATGAAGCGTCACGCTGAGAGATGGCAGCGATGCTGCTCCTGCTTCCAACCTCTTTCCATGGGTCACGTGGATGTGGCCACCAAAAAAATGGGATGTCCACGTGGCACAGAGGCAGCAGAAGCCTTCTGGGGTTGACCATCAGAGGGATGGAGCACCTTTCCTACAAGGAAAGGCTCAGAGAATTGGGATTGTTCAGCCTGGAGAAGAGAAGCTTCAGGGTGACTTCATTGCAACCTTGCAGTGCCTGAAGGGGCTGACGGGAAAGATGGAGAGGGAATTTTTGCAAGGAGTGACAGGACAAGGGGGAATGACTTCCCACTGAAAATGAGGAGCATTAGATTGGATATCAGGAAGAAGTGTGAGAGTGGTGAGGCCCTTGCACAGGTTTCCTGGAGAAGCTGGATCCCCAGGGAAGTGGTCATGGTCCCAAAGCTTCCAGATCTCAAGGAGCATTTGGACAGCACTCTCAGGCACAGGGTGGGATTTTTGAGGTGTCCTGCGCAGGACCAGGAGTTGGATTAGATGATCCTTATGTATCCTTTCCAACTCAGAATATTCTAGGATTCTATAAACTCCTTCAGAAGACTCCAGTTCTCCCTCTGGAGGGCCAGAACTGCTTCTAAGACAACGTTTTTGGGAGCAGAGAGATCTTTGAGTTGAGTTTATAGACCCCCAATGGGGGAATGAAAGACTGACCCACTTTGAAGAGTTTTCTTCTCTAATCCTGCTGCAAGTGTGGAAAACAAAAGTCACCTGTCTGCAAATAATGAGTTGTGTCTGACACTGCTGGGGAAACTCTGATATTTCTTCCTGAAAACTTTGCGGTGCCTCTTGAGGGACAATCCTACCCCTCCAGCACTATAAATAAGTAAAGAACAAGATAATCCAACATTTGTCAGAGAAATGCCTGCTCAGGAGAAAGGAACTTGTCAGCAGAGGATTCGCTTGTGTGGTTTCATTTTGTTTTCTTTTTTTCCTTTTATTTTATTCTCTTTTGTTTGTTCCATGGCCTGGAGCGCGTTGAACGGATTAAGATGGAAACAGTTGTCACCATCCCTGGAGGTGTTCAAGAAATGACTGGATGTGGCACTCAGCACTCTGGTCTGGTTGACAAGGTGGTGATTGGTCAAAATTTGGACTTGATAGTCTTTTCCAGCCTGAATGATTCTGTGATTTGCTGATTACAAGGAATTTTTTTCCCCCAGGTTTCAAAGATCTGAAGCTTTTAGGGATTAGAACTGAAAGATGAAGTGGGTGATGCAGGCTTTGAAACGGGGCTCAGCCACAGTGGTGGGTGTGAGGGCCACTTCCCTGGGAAAGGGGAGATACGGCCGAGCATCCAAGAGGAGGAGGAACCACCATCCCTTCCAGTCACCCTCTGCAGGAGGTTGGGATGTTGTGTTCCAGGTCACTTAGACACACCGACCTCCTCGTCCCATCCTTTCCTTCCCGTCACAGTGGGTGGGTTTGGATTTCCAGTTGCTTTTTGCTTCCTTAGCAACATTTTTTACCAGTTGCCGACCGGCTGACCCAGCTCGTGACCCAGTTCAGAGAATCATGGAATGGTTTGGGTTGGAGGGGACCTTGCAATAGCATCTGGTTCTAACTCCCCTGCTATGGGCAGGGATGCCACCCACTAGACCAGGTTGTTCCAAGCCCTATCCAGCCTGGCCTTGAACACTTCTATGGGGTGGGACCATCCATTTCATGCAGCCCCTGTCATCCGTTCCCAGTGAAGCCTTCCTGATTTTCCTCCCCATTTTTCTGACATTCCTTGAGTGTTGTTGCAAGTTTCACTGCAGAAGTGATTTCACTGCCTTGAGACAACGGGATTGTGTGGTGGGGAAGGGCACTTGTCTTCCCCTCTGGGATAGATTATTTTCCGTGTTATTCCAGAGTGAGTGGAGCTGCAGGTGCCAGTCCTGGTGTGCTGTCAGTGTGTAATTAACCCTTTCTCCCTAAGTCCTTGGGGAAGGCAGACAGGGTGGAATGGGAATCTTGGGTTACAGGATAGAGCTGCGTGTTGCCCATTGGATGCATTCCAGTGCCTATATCTCATTCCCACAGAACAGTGTGGTTGACTTGCCGTGGATGAAATGAATGTGAAAACTCAGTATATTCCCTCTCTTTTGGGAAGGACGATATATCCTTGGGAATTCCAGGGAGTCTTTCTCATCCTTTCCATCTTCCTCTTGTTGTGTTGGAGATTGGGGCAATCAGAGTCTGCACCGAGTTGTCCACCATAATCCCACTGATGGACAGTAATGGGTTAAACCAGACTAATTCCATCACTTCTGAGCTTTTCAGTTGCACTATGAGGGTCCCTAAGAAGTCCATCCATTCAGGAAATGGGATGGGGTCACACAACAGCTGTTCCACCTCTGGGAACTGTTGGGAAGCACTTGGGATACATTTGTTGCTCGTTGTACAACCCAACGTTGTATTGGGGTGGTGGTGAGACCCTGGCACAGGTTACCCAGGAAAGCTGTAGCTGCCCCATTCCTGGAAGTATTCCAGGCCAATTTGGACAGAGCTTGGAGCAACCTGGGATAGTGGAAGGTGTCCCTGCCCACGGTTGGAACTTGATGGTTTTTAATGCCCCTCCCAACCCAAACCATTCTGGGCTTCTTTGTTCACGATCCTGGAAGGCCAGTGGCTGGAGCTGAGAACGTAGAGCGCAGTTTGGGACCATAATTCTCAGTGGATGGAGCAAATCCATATTTCTCTGGTTCTGGGGTGTCATCTTAAAAGTTGCAGAGAAAACAGGGAAAACTGTTAACGTCTGCTTCCATGGCGGAAAATTGCCGAGCGCTCTGACGGGAGAGGCTTTAATCGACGTTCCCATATATTGTGAGCAGACAGGGATGGGGATTTTAAAGATCTCAGCAAACGCCGTCTTCTTTCCTTGATCCATTTATTTTTTCCACCAGTCCTTACCTTCTGGGGTCCAAGAGATGGGGTCCCAACGTCCCACAGACCAGTTTGGAGCACAAACTGGACTGGTGTTGTGGATGCTTTGAAGTGGTGTAAGCAGTTCAATCTCTCAGTTTTGGGGGTTTTCAAGCACAGCTTTTTATGTTGTTTATTCAATGGGGATGCTGCTCTGGTGGGACTTTCCCTCCCAGTGCCGATTGCTCCCGGATCTCCCCACACGGAGGCGAAGGAATCGTGAGCAGAGGGCAGAGGTTGGGACACGGGGAGTTAATTTCCTTTTATCAAGATGATAAAATCCCCCCTCCTCCTTCCCGGCTTTCGCCGCGTTAATCTGCGAACGGAGTCGGAATGTGACGAATGGCCTTAAAGTTCCTGTCAATTTTTTTCTTCCCAAATTCATTTGACATGAAAGTGAGAAGTAAACAGAAAGCCTGTGGTTAAGCAGATAACTTGGAAAGCCTTTTCCATCACATTTAAAAACGGCCGTGTCATGGATTCTGCGAATTGGCGGCTCCTATTTTGTTTGATTTTATTTTGTCTGTGTGGTAAATTTTCTTTTAATAATCCCGACGTGGTTTGACGAGGTTTTAGGCCTCGGATTTTTTTTGAAGGGATGTTAAACCATTCTCCAAAATGACATCTCATTAAAGTGAAATTCATCTGCTGGGATTGGAGCCGTTACAGGCGGGAGGGAACAGTGACTCCCATTTGGAAATCCATATTTTTTGTTTCTATAGGAAGTACTTTTAATCTCTTTAATGAGGCTGGGATGAGATGCACAACCCGGATTGTTTCGGAGCAGCCCTGACATCTGGCCCAGCATAATCCAGTTTCTGTTCCGGACTGGTTTAGAGGCTTTAAAAAACAATGGCACCTCTTTGGGGGCAAAGCTTGGGATTAATCCTCCCTGCTCCTGGTCCTCCCCCCTTCCCGACAGACGGACACTGAGGAAAACTCAGCCCTCTCTTCTGTCTTCCTTTGCTTTTTGTTTCTTATCTCTGTTTCTTCTTCCCCATTTTCTTTGTTCTCTTCTTCCTCTTTCCCTTTTTCTTGCTGTTTTCTTTTTCTTCTTCCTTTCCCCCCCTTTCATTTTTTTTTGTTTTCCCCTTTTAATTCGTTTTCCCTTTACTTTCCTTTTTCTTTTCCCTTTTTTTAGATTTCCACCTTTTACTTTTCATCTATTTTCTTTTTCCTTTTTCACCTTCTTGCCTTTTTTCTTTTCCTTTTTCCCCCTTTTCTTTTCTCCTTTTACCTTTTCCCCCCTTTTCTTTTCTCCTTTTTCCTTTTTCCCCTTTCCCTTTTTTCTCCTTTTATTCCTACCCTCCTTTCCCTTTATTTCCTTTTCTTTTGTTTTTTCTCTTTTGACTTTTTCCTTTTTTCTCTTTCACATTTCCTCTTACTTTTTTCTTTTGCTCCCTTCCATCCTTTTTTGCCTTTTTCCGTTTTACTTTTTTTGTTTTCTTCTTTTTTTCCTTTTCCTCCTTTTTTCCTTTCTTTTTCCTTTTTTAATTTTTCATTATTCTTTTCCCTTCTCCCATTTTTCTATTTCCTTTTTGCCTTTATTTCCCTTTTCTAACTTTTTCCTTTTCATTTTTTCTCTTTTCCATTTTCTCTCCTTCCCTCCTTTGCCTTTTTTCCCTTTTCCTCTTGTTTTTCTCTTTTTCTTTTTTCCTTTTTTCCCTTTTTATTCTTTCCTTTTTTCTTCTCCCCTTTTTTCTTTTTTCTTCCCCCCCCCCCTTTTTCCCCTTTTTCCCATTCCTCCTTTTTTTCCTTTCTCTTTTTCCTATTCCCCCTTTTTTCATTTTTCCCTTTTCCTTTTTTTATTTTTCCTTTTCTCCCTGATTTCTTTCCCCCTTGAAATCTTCTTTCATATTTTTCCTTTATTTCTCTTTCCCCCACCTTTTCATTTTTCCTTCTTATTCCACTTTTCATTTTTTTCCCTCTTTTTTTTCCCCCTGTTCTTGCCCCAAACATCTCTCCCAGCCGGTTGCTTTCCCACCCGGCAAACTCAGCAGCAGATCCAAGTTGTGCAGCTTCCAGCCGGATTCAGGGACTCCACCACTCCCACTCCCTTCCCTGACCCGCCCCCCATCCTCCCAGTCTCCCCAGTCCCATCCAGATTCCTGGGCAACCTTATGCTGGGAGGTTGTATTTTTCCTGCTTTTCCATGAATTCCAGGCTGCTGGCGCTTGCAGGGGGGAAGCGTTCCCGTTCCCTCCTCGCAGGGTTGGCCGCAGTAATCGAGCTCCACTTCAGAGGAAGTAATGAAACCAAAATAAAAGCGGGACTCAGGGGTTAATGACCAGCTCTAAATGCACATGAACATCCTTAGGAATAATGGGATTTTCCTTTTTTAATTTTGGTTAATGGAGTCGTCGCATTTCGAATGGATTCCATTAAAAAGAAAACTGCCACATCCGATCCTGGGGACAGCAAGGGGTTATTTACTCAGCAGGGTGTTGTGTGGATCTTGGATCAGCTCTTCCCTGAAGGAGCCTGGAGCATCCTTGTTGGGGAGCCCAGCATTCTGTAAACCCGAATCTTTTCTTCCTCAGACATCTTGCAGCTTCTTCATCCTGTGCTGGAGCTGTGTTGGATTTGATGATCTGAAAGGGCTTTTCCGATGTAATCCATTGAGAGCCCCCAGCCTGGCAGTGGCTTTCTGCCTCAGGAGGTGTTGGATTTTCTTCACCCTTTGGCATGAGATTGCAAAATCCCAGGATTGTTTAGGTTGGAAAAGACCTCCAAGATCATCAAGTCCAACCTGTGACCGATCCCCACCTTGTCACCCAGATCAGAGCGCTGACTGCCATGTCCAGCTGTTCCTTTAACACCTCCAGGGATGTTGATTCCACACCACCTCCCTGGGCAGCCCATTCTAATTTTACTATTTTATTTGTGAAAAAACTCCTCCTAAGATGCCCAAGTTGGATGAAAATGATCTGGAAGCCATCCAGTCCATAACTTGAAAAACATAATTGGAGTGTCTTCCTTCTGTCTCATTTCCTCGAGTTGTGATGGTGCAAAACCACTGTAGGAGAGCGCAGTGCTGCTGTTCCCGGCTGGAATCGGTGGCATCCTCAGCGGGATTTTTACCTGGGTCAGGACAGCATTTCAAAATCGCTCTCCTGAGTGAGACATCTCTGGCTGTTGGGCTTCACAGACCAGTCTTGGATGATCAAACTGAACCCCAGGTAGATAGAACCATTCCTGAGGATGTTCAGCAGCTCCTGGTGGACTTTGTATTGTCAAGGCCAGGCGAGAGCAAAGCAAAGGATGTGGTTTTGTTGGGATGTGTTGGATTTGCAGTGTGCATTTAGGGTCCTCAGCACCAGGTTGGCTCTAGAGATCTGCTCTGAAGGGTCCCCACTACTTCTGGGATACTGTTGAGTTGATTCTGGAACTCTGATGGAGTTTGCAACCAAAGGATCCTATAAAAAAAGATAAACTGAGATGATAAATGAGATTTAAAAAAGGAGACTCTGCATTCCAGGAAGTGTTTGTTTGGAGAGGTGCGGGGGAATCATGAGAGGTTTGGGGTGAGGGACCACCTCCCAGTTCCGTTGGGAAGCATTCCCACACAAGCATTCCCACACAAGCATTCCCAACTCCCAGGGCTGGATAAACCAAGGAGAAAGATCCCATAGGGGCTAAAACCAGCACGGGGGACATCGCTTCTGTTGTGTCACAGAGCAGAGGTGTTTGTGGTGGTGCCACTTCTCCTGGATAACATCTTCCTGACTTGCTGCTCCCACCATTCCATTCCCATGGAATTTTGAGTTAATATGTTTTCCTTAGTGTTTGTAATAGGCTGAGAGCACATGCATGGGTGGCTCGAGGAGGATTTGCTCAGGAGTGGTTTTCATTAGCCAGGATTTCTTTTCCTCCTCTTTTGTGAGGTCTTTCCGTGCTTTCCAAGTCCAGCAGCTGTCGGAGAAAAGCGGAACATCCTTACTGAGGAGGTTTAGAGGGATTAAAAGTTGGGATCCATGGCTATGGATCAGCGGTGTTGGGTCGGGGATAGATTGTCTGGTGCAGGATCTCAGGTGAGAGGGGGAAAATGTGGGCTCAGGTAATCCAAGAGATCTTCTCCAATGATGGGTGCCATCTCCTGGTGCTGTGACACTTGATTAGAGATGTCATTCCCATTTCAAGGTGGAAAAAGTCAAAAATTCTCTTGAGGGCTCTGGAGCCAGGCTGGAAGAGCTGGGAGTGCCCAGCCTGGAGAAGAGAAGGATCCAGGGAGACCTCAGAGTCCTTTCCAGTGCCTGAAGAGGCTCCAGGAGAGCTGGAGAGGGGCTTGGGACAAGGGATGGAGGGACAGGGCACAAGGAATGGCTTCCCACTGCCAGAGGGCAGGGATAGATGGGATATTGGGAAGGAATTCTTCCCTGCAAGGGTGCTGAGGCCCTGGCACAGGTTTTCTGGAGAAGCTTTGTGTGCCCCATCCCTGGAAGTGTCCAAGTCCAGGTTGGAAAAAGCATGAAGCAAACATGGGATAGTGGAAGGTGTCCCTGCCCATGGCAAGGGGTGAAACTGGGTAGTCTTTGCAGTCCCTTCCCACCCAAACCATTCCATGGTTCCATTAAAAAATGTTAATTATGGCTGTGATGCTGTTTTTTATGGATCAGTGTTGCAGGGAACAGACCTAGACGGGTTCTAGGCAACCAGGGAAGATGCCATGGGAGGGAAGCAGAGGATTGATCCTTCTTCATGCAGTCTTGGGATACATCTTGTTCCAAGTCCCCCAGGGACCAAGCGTGGCCCTGTTGGGATTTGGGGCTGGTCTTTAAAGCCTTTTAACCCTCTTGTTGCTGCTCACTGTGTCCCAGGGTATCCATTTTATTCCTGCCCAGGTGCTCCAGGATAAAATCTGTCGTGGGACCATGAAGTTCCAAGTTCAACTCTTCCTTTTCTCCATCCAAATTCCCCGAACACCAGTTGTGATTTTAAATAATATAAATTTGATGGGATATTATTCACCTTTTCTAGCCCGGGCTTCAACAGCAGCAGAGTAGCTTGGCCAGATGAAATCTCCCTGTGGATAAAGTTTTCCAAATTGGCCACATGCTGTATTTAAAACTCATTTTGAAGTGGTTTGGACCCTTTGGAAGTGGTTTTTCTAAGGCTAATTATCCCTCCTAGCAGCATCCCATTTGGAATATATTTTCTGGTGCTGGGTATTTACATGCTCCCTGTTTTTTTCACCTGACAGTGACAGCTGTGGGAGGGAGGAATGTATTTAATTCCTAAATTTCTACTCTAATAAGAGATTAGTAATGCCAGAGCTGCTTTTTTCCCACCCTTTTCCCAGATGGTTTTCCCTACAAAGAGTCGTAACTTCTCCAACCTTTTAGCGGATTGAGCCCTGAAGTTTTCCTGTGCCAATTCTTGTGTGGAAGTTGGAATTCGAAAGAAAAAACACCCAAAAAAAGGAGGAAGGGGGAAGCGGAGCATGGCTGAATGGCAGCTCCATGAGGCATAAATTCCCTGAATTACTTCTTATCCTGATAAAATTGGGATAAATTCCTTTAAACCTCTTTGTGAGCTGCTGCACTGAGCCGAGTACAACTGGTGCCAGCATCTGGGCTGAGCTCCGGGCTGTGCCCGGGCAGGTCTCAGAGCTCGGGAATGAGCAATCCGGTTTTTGGGGGCAGAAAAGGTCACTTGGCAAGTGCTGGAGCATCGTTTTCCACTGATTAATTCTGTCCAGGCTAAGTAAACATTGAGGCGTCTTTCAGGCTGAAGGATGGATCCATCTGTTTCATCCTGGTAGGAGAAATCAGGGAGCGTCCTGAGCTGGAAGGATCATCAAATCCAACTCCTGGCCCTGCACAGGAACATCCCAAAAAATGATATAAAATACTCTAAAAAAAAAAAAACCAAAAGGAGGAAACTCCCAGACTGGCAAATGCAGAGGGATCCTAAATAAGATCTCCAAGAGCTTCACTGGGCAGCAGGATCTATTTTCCAGGAGCTGAAAAGGGCTTCATGCAATGGAATGAAGGAAAGGAAGGAAGGAATTTGTACATCTCCCCCATGGGTCAAATTTCACCCTTGGGCTGATTTAATGAAAGTTCTGGTTGAGTTTAAGTGTCTGTTGTATTCAACATGGAGAAAAATTCCTAAATAATTATGTATTCATATCCAAAACCTACATAATGTTTGGAAGATCTACTGGAAGGTTCCCTGCCCATGGCAGGGGTTTGGAATGAGATGATCTTTAGGGTCCCTTCCAACCCAAATTATTCTGGGATTATGTAATCAGCTTTCTCAGTCCCTGGGTATTTATTTCCTTCTGCTGCCTTGGAAATAATTGGAATTAACTTGTTAATACCAACTAATATCCCTCCTGCCAGGTCTGGTCTCTCTCCAGCAGAGCACTGAGATTTCCTCTTTCTACACCCAAATTCTCTGTCTGACGGAGCTTCCTTTGGGATGAAGCCATTGTGTTCCCTCCAAACCTTGGTTTTATTCCGTTAGGGAATGTGTGGATGGTGCAGGGCTATCCAGTCTCTCCTTGGCTTTTCCCGGGCTGGATCCTGGCACCTCTGTGTGGATTTCAGCACGAGGCCGGATTCGCCACCGCCCTTGGCACCGGCAAAGCCGACCATCTGCATCCGGCAGCTTCCCTGTTCCCGGTCCATCCATCCATCCATCCCCAGGTGCCAGTCGGGCTCCGCAGCATCTGCAGCTCCTGCTGCCCTCTGGGCTCGCCTGGAAGGAGGATTTGCAGGAGGATATGGGGAGGTCTGAGAGGTCACAGCTGTTAAAGCTGGGAAAGTGGGAAAAAAATAGCAGAGGGATCCCTGAAGTTGGCATGGGTCCCGCGGCCACCTGTCCGTGAGCAGGAACGGTTTTCCAAGCTGAAATAATGTTTTGATTGCAAATAATTTCCTTTAATCCATCCCCCCCTTCCCCCCAAATAAGTGGAGATTTAATAATTGCTTCTGGAATTGTTGGTAGTCCAGATCTGTGTTCCTGCTGTTCTCTGGTGTGGAAGGGAGGATGTTAATGGAGGCAATGAGGGGTGAATCTCCAGGGAAACCCCAAACCTTTTCTGGTTCAGGATATTTTCTATGGAAAAAGGTTTTATGGCTCAAGAAGGAGGATCAGGGAGTGTCGAAGGTGACATCTGTTCTGCTTCAAATTCCTTTTTAAACGCAAGGATAAAAGTGGGCAAAGGGGAAGCGTTACTTATGTCGTGGGAAGGAACTTCGTGGGAGTTGTGGGAGACAGCGGGAATGTTTTCCTGTTCCCTCCCTCTGACAAATTCCTGGTCTCTTCTGCATCAAAAATCACTCTTTCAACCCAAATCAGGGTGTGGAATCACGGAATCCTTGAGGTTGGGTAAGCCCTCATTGAGTGGAACCATTCCTCCAGCACTGCCAAGGTCACCACTAAATCGTGTCTCCAAGTGCCACATCCACGTGGATTTTGAATCCCGCCAGGAATGGTGATTCCATCCCAGCAGCTGTGCCAGGGCTTGATAACCCTTTCCATGATAGAATTCATCCTGATATCCATCCTGAACCTCTCCTGGCACAGCTTGAGGCCATTTCCTCTTGTCCTGTCCCTTGTTCCCTGGGAGCAGATTCCGAACCCCACCAGACTCCACCCTCTTATCCGGGAGTTGTGGAGAGCCCAAAAGTCCTCCCTGAACCTCTTTTTCTCCAAGCTGAGCCCTTCCCAGCTCCCTGAGCCTCTCCTGGTGCTCCAGACCCTTCCCCTGCTCTGTTCCCTTCTCTGGACACACTCAACTCTTCAATGTCAGTTTTTCTGAACTCCTGGGTTTTCAAGAATAAAAAGCTGATGCATAAGAAGGAGGAAAGGACTTCCTTGTACAACACGTGAAGATGTGGGACTAGAATCTTGGAATCATGGGGTGGTTTGGGTTGGAAGGGACCTTAAAGACCATCCAGTTTCACCCCCTGTGTGGTTAGGGACACCTTCCACTATCCCAGGTTGCTCCAAGCCCCGTCCAACCTGGTCTTGGGACACTTCCAGGCAACCTGGAACAGGCAACCTGTTTCAACCCAGCAGGACTGACTGGATGTGCAACCCCTGTTTGTAATTCCTGACATTAATCCTGTGTGATCCATGGGTTTGTGGATGGACAGGGAATTAGGCAGGATAAATCTTACCCTGGACCTGCTTTTTGGTCCCAGCACATCCTGTTGGGCAGCTCCTCGTGGATCTGCATCATTCCCACCTGTGCACAGGTGACACCAACCAACTTGCAAATGTGAGGGAGAGCAGTGATTGCGTTGACCGGATCTGGAGCCATGGCAAAATCCTCCGGAGGCTGGGATCCATCTGAGAGGGCATCTTGGCAAATCCTCTGTGGGAAATCCAGTAGGAAGCGCTTTGTGGAGCATCCAAGAATGCTCTGCCTGCCTTGGGGAGTGCAGCTTTGAGAGCCTTTCCTCCTGCCTTGGTGAAACTCTCGCCTCCTATTTTCCTCCCTTTTTTTTTTTTTCCTGTTGGCACTGCTGAAGCGAGGCTTCCTCGAGCAGGTTTTTTACAATTTGGATTTGATGAGAACAGTCGGTTACGACTCCCCGAGTGCCGTAAAAGTTGATGCGATGGTCGCTTCGCGCCTGTGCTCATTTTTATAATTTTTTATTTTATGAAACAGGACAGGGAGCTTAGTGACTTATTACTATTCATTTCGTTTCAATGCAGTAAATATTGATTCAGTTGGGGCTTTTCAATTTAAACCACTTGCCGATTATATAAAATATTACTGGCCTCTGGAATTATGCTTACGGATCCCTTCGGCTGCTCATTAACGAAGGAGTGCAATTTTTAGATCCCTTTGCTTTCATCATCCAAATAAATGGGCTGAGCTCCCTCTTCCCAGGGAAGATGCTGTAGACTCAGCTCGTGGGGGCTTGACAGCCTCGATGGAGCTCTTAATTTGGAGCCGCTTTCAAAGAATTTTGTACGCCGGGATTTTTTTTTCATTTTGAGACATTGAGGTCTGTTCCTCTGATTTTTCAGCTGTGGAATGACAGCTGGGATAAATGGAGCTCAGGTTCATCCTACTCAAAGAAGCTTCTCCCACTGTTCTATCCTTGGATGTTGCTTGAGCTCCAAGGATCTGTTTACACCTGTCACGAGGAGCAGGATAAAAGGTGTGGAAAGAGGGAGAGGGGATTGAAACCTGACGTGTGTCATTCCAGTGGTGGAAGGGTCTTGTTAGCTGTGGTCACTTGGGGTCATCTGTGATGGACATTCCCATGGCAAAACTTACCATGGAAACAGCTCAGACAACTCACAGCGTTGCTTCAACAACAGGTGTTGGAGCCCATCCGTGTAGGGATGGGATTAAATAAGCTTTGGGAAAATGCCTTTGATGGCACCAGAGCTCATGGTGGTGGGACTGTAGGCTTGGGATGTTGCCCATCCGTAGATGAGCCCATTTCAGGAGCTTTCCCTTCCTTTTGTTGGACCTTTCCATCCCCACAGTCTCCTGTTGAGCTTTTTGGAGCATGAGCTCCTTGCTGTGCTCCTCCTGGCATCTCGTCACTGGAAGGACATGAGATGAGGATCATGAAAACCAGGATGAGCTGCTTCTCCAACCTGTTTGTCCTGAGGCCAGGGAGAGTGAGGCATGAGTGGATGCAGGATATTCCAATGAAATCTGAAAAAAAAAAATCAGACCTAGAGGAGCACCAGAAAATTGTCTGGTTTAGCAAGAGCTGCATTAATTGGATCAATGTTAAAATGTGATTTAAAGCACATTGTCAGTGGAGCAGAGGATTTGGCTGAGGACCTGGTTCCAAGGGTGAGTTACGATGCTGGATCTCAGGGCCAAGATGTTCTTCACATTATGCTTTGTATAGCACTTAACCCGTGGTGGATTTCCCTAAAAATAGCCAGTGATGTGACCAAAAAGAACCCGGATGAGGCTTCAATTTGGGAAAGGAAGAGCTAAAACTCCACTGTTGTGGAGCCAACTTACATAATTAAACACTGGTTTAAATACCACTTTTAGGCCAGGTTTAAGGGAGGTAGTAAACCAACTTTACAATAATCAATAGTTTTTAGACTGCCTCAATAATTCAAACTCCCCAGCCCCTTCTCCCCCAGTGGTTCAGAGCTAATCTCACCAATTGGTTGCAGTAGGATTGGCGCTGTCGCGGTGAAGGTGACCTGGAATCCCTTTGTGTGAGTGGGTTTTTGTCAGCTAAATTCAAGGAATTTATCCTTTTTTTATGCAAAACCTGAGGGTAATGTATTCATCAGGTTGCTGGCTCACCTATTGCTGGAGATGAATGTGTATTATTTTAATGCTAAGATTAATAAGGACTTTCTGAAGTCCTGCTTAAAGTATTCCCTGATGGTATTTGAGGACTTAATTTGAGTGTAAAGACGGGATAATTGGGTGGTATCGCGGCACATGGAAAGCACTGGGAGTTTCGGAGCAAGACAGAGCTTCCATGGGAGACAGGCACAAATTGTGTAAAGGCTTCTCCAGACCCCCTTGGAGTCCCTGCGTGCACTTCAACCACTTTGGGATTTTTAGTTGCTTTGTAAAATCATGGAATCATCAGATGATGTGAGTTGGGAAAGACTTTTAAAGATTATTACGTTCCAACCTGCTGCCACTGGGGCACCTTCCACTATCCCAGGTTGCTCCCAGCTCCATCCAGCCTGGCCTTGGACACTTCCAGGGATGGGACAGCCACAGCTTTTCTGGAAAACCTGCACCAGGGCCTCCCCACCCTCCCAGGGAAGAATTCCTTCCCAATATCCCATCTAACCCTGCCCTCTAGCAGTGGGAAGCCATTCCCTCTTGTCCTGTTCCTCCATCCTTTGTCCCAAGGCCCTCTCCAGCTCTCTTGGAGCCTCTTTAGGCGCTGGAAGGGGCTCTGAGGTCTCCCTGGAGCCTTCTCTTTTTCAGGAACAGGTTCCTTTTATTGTGATGGGAACATGGAGTCATTTGTCCTTGTTGGTTGAGTATTTACGATGGGAGCTCTGGATGGTGTTTCCCTCAGACTGGATTTCTGCAGCTGGCAGGAATTGCTCCCGTCCTCCCCAAAGGTCCCTTTTTACCTGTCAGAACACACTGCAGCCTTTTGCCTCTTTATTCCTGTTTGTTGATTTAATCCCTGGCCGTTGGGGTGGCCGGAACACCGAGATCTTCAGAGTTTCTATACTGCCCTGTGTGTATGGGTTGGATTTCTCCTATGCTTTTATTTTTAATTTTTTTTTAAACCCTGCTCAATATTCAAGGACCGTAAAAACATTGCCCACTTATCATGAGCTGTTATCTCAACGACTCCTCACCATTATTAATAATCACTCTCAGTGTCGTGTATTGCTCTTCCTTATGGCTCCCGAGGCAAATCATGGATGCAGGGAAGGATTTCTAATGGTTGAGTCGCAGGCTGGGGAGGAGCAGAGCTGTTTTACCTCTTCCTGAGAACAGGATGACAGTTTTGGAGTTGTTTCTCTGGGTCCTGGTGGCCACCTGCTGAAGGGGAACCTCCTGAACGTGGTCCCGCCGTATCTTCCTGCAGACATGGTGACATCCGTGGAGATGCCTCATGGGCATTTTGGTATCTACCTGGCATAGGGAGGTGCAAATGTGAGCAGGTATCCCGGTGCATGTAAGGGGATGGAGCCCAGCCAGTCCCACCAGAAACTCCAGAAGCTCCCAAGCTTTTTCCCTTAAATGTATTTGAAAGCCATAAAAGGGTTTGGATGAGAAGGGACCTTCCAAGGCCATCCAGTTCCACTCCCTGCCATGGGCAGGGACACCTTCCACTGGACCAGATTGCTCCATTGGGTCTTTCCGAGTGGAATTCTTTAAGGAGAAAAGTTATCCTGTCTATGCAAAGATTGGGAAGAGGCACCATGCCTCGGAGAAGTGGAAATTGGGAAGAACCACGAAAAACCCCTCCACAACCCTTCATTGCAGGTGTAATCCCATGTCCCTGTCCAGCCTGGCCTTGGACACTTTCAGTGATAGGACAACCACAGCTTTTCTGGGAATTCCATTCCGGGGCCTCAGCACCCTCACAGGGAAGAATTCCTTCCCTATGTTCCATCCAATCCTTCCCTCTGGCAGTTTAAAGCCATCTGGTGGTTGGCAACTGGTTCTGGATGGGCCTTCTTGAGCAGGGGGTTGGGCCAGACTTCCAGGGATTCCTTCCAGCTTCAGATGTTCCGTGATCTCTCCCGCAAACCTCTGGGCATTGCTGTTGTTGATTGTGGCACATCCTGTCTTGGGGCACTGGGACATCCAGCAGGATTTGAGATTTTTCCAGAGAAGCTTTGGCTACCCCATCCCTGGAAGTGTCCAGGGCTAGCTTGGATGAGGCTTGAAGCAACCTGGTCTAGTGGAAGGTGTCCCTGCCCATAGCAGAGGGGTTTGAATGAGATGATCTTTAAGGGCCTTTTCAACCCAAACCATTCCAGGATTTTATGATTTTATGTCAAAAATTAACCCTGGGCTGGTGATTGGACTCTCCTACTACAAACCTGGAGACGACTTGGTCTTGCATGAACTCCGGGATACCTGGAGTTGCTGGTGGATCAAAGAGCTCCCATTCCAGCTTTAGTCTTCCAATCAGATATTTCCAAACGCACCCCTGCATTCCGAATCCGTGCTCCTCCTGCCACCTGGTTTTCACTGCTGGGTTATGGCTCCGAAAGCAGTGACCCCTCAAAGCCTGACTGATGGGCACCATCCCTCTGGGAAAGGAGACTTTCCTTTTTCCTTCTCCAAGTCAGTAGTGGATTTTATTTTTTCCCGTTGTTTTGGGGGTTGTTTTTATTTTCCTTTTCCCCAGCTTGGCGCGGTTCAGCGCTTCGGCCTCGCGAACTGGAACGCCCGGATTAATTTGTGGTTAGATCTCTGTTAAGATTACATCCACTTCCCCAGTCAGCACTTAATTGGCAGTCGCTTGATTTAACAGCGTGGGAGCCGGCTCCGGAAAAATGGCTTGGATAAATCACTGCCTGACGCCAGAAAATAGATATAATCTCAACATTAACTACATTAATAGTAGCAGGAGCCGAATTAAGAAAGCCATAAAGTAGAAGCAGGAGAGTATAAATTACGGGCATCTCGCTGTCTTCTTCTCCAGGCTCTGCTTTTCTTCCTCTCCTGGCCATGGGATGGGATTGTGCCGCTCTTGGCTCCCGTTGGGTTGCAATTGGCTCCACTGGGGACAGGGAGAAGAGCAATTCCCACAATTCACATCATTCCCAGCTCATGGCCCGTCTTTGGGACAACACCAGATTGGTCTAAGCAGTTGCAGTGATTTAATATTGATTTAGGTGGATCCAGAATGCTGAAATCATGGATTTGATTTCTTCCCTCCAGTGTCTTGGCTGGGGTCATGGGGTGTTTTATGGTCCTTTGGTCACATGGATTTCTAAGATGATTATTTGGGGTTGGATAAGGGGAGAAAAGACACTTCCTGATGATGTGGATGGAAATCTTTGTAGGTCCTGTGCTGAGGTGGCCGACTCCCAGCTCCTGGAGAGCCCTCAGCAGATCCCTCACTTGTGGGTGCCTCTGCTGTTGTTCCCAGGGGAAACTTTGCCTTTATTTCCCATCTGTGAAAACGAGGGAAATCAACTCGGGATAAGCGCTGTGAGGGCTTGTTTTCCCCGATGCTCTGGATAATGGTGACCTTCACAACTTCTCCTTCTCTTCTGGAGTTCCAGGAGAAGTGTTCCTCCAGCTTTTGCGTGCTGTGGGATGCCAAAAGCCATCCCATCTCTTCCAGCTGTTGCTTTATCCGTTTGTGCCGGTGTTGACTGTTTATAAATTTGGAAGCAAATCTGGTTGGCTGTTTCTTTTTCCCTTCAGTCTGGTGTTAGGTCCCACTTTGGCTCAGAAGGTGACACTTTAGGATTTTCAGTGGACATACTGGAGTGAAGATGCTCCACATGGAGATATTTGGGAGTCCTGGGAGGGGGATGGAGGCTGAGCAGCTTCATGAGGACCAAACCTTCAGTGGGAGTGTGAGTTAGAGGTGCTGGTGGTACCTCCCTGCTGGTGAGGTAATGATACCCTAGAGCATCATAAAAATCCTTTTCCATCCACTTTTCCATAGAAAAATGTAAAGAGGGGTATGATGATGCCTTGGAAGTTACATCCCACCATGTGGAGGGTCGGGTTGGTGATACAAGCTGGAGGCAAGTTTTGGGTTCATTTAGGAAGTTTTATGCATTTTTCTGGTTGGCCTGGAGATTTTCGTGAGGTTGCTGGGAGTTTGGGAATTGCTCTGGGTGTGGTGTCAGCAGAGAGAGACAACTCTGCAGGAGTCTGGTGTGGGAAGGGCTAATTTGGAGTTAATGAAAGAGCGATAATTAATTTGTTTTGTCTTTGGGCACACACTGAATTACTGTGCCAAAATTTGGCACAGTAGAGCCATCAAAATCCTATATAACCAAACCCCTTCCCAAATTTTCCCCCACAGTCCCTGATTAAAAGCATCTCTCGGGTGTTTGGAAGTGCAAGTGCTGCCAAAGCTTTTATTATATTTATTATTTTATTTTGTGATAAATTAATTTTCTTTATTGATAAATAGTTTTATTTATTTATATTCATTTTATGAATTTAACTTGTTATCTATCTCTAGGAAGCATTCATATCACAAAATCATGGAATAGTTTGGTTTGGAAGGGACCTTAAAGCTCATCTCATTGCAATCCCCTCCCATGGGCAGGGACACCTTCCACTATCCCAGATTGCTTCAAGCCCTGTCCAGCCTGGCCTTGGACACTTCCAGGGATGCAGGGGCACACAAAGCTTCTCTGGGCAACCTGTGCCAGGGCCTCAGCACCCTTGCAGGGAAGAATTCCTTCTCAATATCCCATCTATCCCTGCCCTCTGGCAGTGGGAAGCCATTCCCAGTGTCCTGTCCTTCCATCCCTTGTCCCAAGTCCCTCTCCAGCTCTTCTGGAGCCCCTTGAGGCACTGGAAGGGGCTCTGAGGTCTCCCTGGATCCTTCTCTTCTCCAGGCTGGACATTCCCAGCTTTTCTCCCAGCCTGGCTCCAGAGCAGAGGGGCTCCAACCCTTGGAGCATCTCCATGGCCTCCTCTGGATTCACTCCAGCAGCTCCACGTCCCTCTGCTGTTAGAGACACCAGAGCTGGAGGCAGCTCTGCAGGTGGGGTCCCACCTGAGTGGGGCACAGGGGCAGAATTTCCCATTTTCCTGCTGCCCACGCTGTGAGATGAGCCCAGGACACTGGGAATTTTTGGGTTTCCATGGCTGGGTCATGTCCAGCTTCTCATCCACCAACACCCCCAAATCCCTTTTTCATGGGTTTATCCCGACCTTTTCAACTTTATTTCCAGCTTTTTGGTTCAGTTGCACCCCCCTTCACCACATCCCGTTTTCTCCCCTGGAAATGGATTTTTAAAAGCGTCATCTTCCAGCAAATTTTCCTTTCCATCTTGTTGTTTATTAGGCTCTTAAAGGCAAAGCTTGTAATGCATCCATTGATCCAAATTCCAATTGAAGAGATGTGAGCACATAAAATAGTCCCGACCCTTTAATAATGGAGCGATATCCTTTGGAATGTAGGCAATGCAATTAGGACAAGGAACCAACCCCCTGCCCCTTGATGGGGGCCTTTGAATCATTTTTATCCATTCTATATATTCCGAGTTGGAGCTGAGTTCCTTTAAGTGTCTTCCCAGTGAGGATCTGATGGACTGACGCTCTCAGAAGTGTTGGACCTTTTTTTTTTCCCTCTTTCTCTTGGAAGCGAATCCAAATTTTTATAGATCTGTATTTATTAATTATGCATGTCTACATTTATGAAATATATATAATATGTATTTTATACGTGGATAGAAATTGGGCGGATGGGCTGAGGCCAACGGCGTGAGGGTCAACCAAGCCAAGTGTTGGATCCAGCACCTGGATCACAACAACCTCATGGAATGCTCCAGGCTTGTGGATAAGGGGCTGGAGAGATGGAAAAGGACTTGCAGGTGCTACTGGCAGTAGCTGGACATGAGCCCAAGGAGGCCACTGGCATCTGGCTTGTACCAGCCATGTTGTGTCCACTCCCCTGTGCTGGCACCGCTGGGGTACCTCCAATCCTGGTGGGAATTTTGGGACCCTCACCAGAAAGACACTGAGGGTTTGGAACGTGTTGAGGGAAGGGAATGGAGCTGGGAAGGGTCTGGAGCACCAGGAGTGCCTGAGGGAGCTGGGGGGACTCAGCTTGGAGAAAAGGAGGCTCAGGGGGAACCTTTGGGCTCTCCACAACTCCCTGACTGGAGGGTGAATCCAGGGGGGATTTGGGATCTGCTCCCAGGAAACAAGAGACAGGATGAGAGAAAATGGCCTCAAACTGCACCAGGAGAAGTTCAGGTTGGACATCAGGATGAATCCTTCATGGAAAGGGTTGGAATTAGCTGCTCGGGGAGGTGGTGGAATCCCTATCCCTGGAGGTGTCCAAGGAATGCCTGGAGGTGGCACTCAGCGGTCTGGTCTGGGTTGGGATCAGTCACAGGTTGGACTCAGTGATCTTGGAGGTCTTTTCCGACCTAAATGATTCCATGATTCCATGAATGTGGAACTGATATATACAATTATCCAGGCATGCACAGCACTGATGTTAATAAATACTCGCTGGATCATGGAATTACAGGGATGCCGAGAGTTCATGCCAAGGAATCGGAGCCGACAGTGCTGCTCCAGTTGTTTTGTGGGTCAGCTTATAAATGATATGGAGACCACAACAGTGGATAAATCCATGAATATCCAACTACCTGCTTTAAATTTGGAAAAATAAGCTTGGAATCAACACCTGACTTTGTTATTTATTCCTTAAATTTAATATAAAGGCAGGAAAACCAACTCTTCAGGGGAAAAAAATCACTTACACACGTTTCCTGCCTTTGTAGCTGAATTTAATTTTAAATTTCAATTCATTAATCAAATTTAAATTGAATTTTCAAAATGCATCATCTGTGGATGTTTATCCACCCCTAGTCCAAGCCGTGGGCATGGGGTTTTCCAGAGGCAGCCAGTAGCTGGTATTTTCCCAGCAGATAATTCCCTTTAGTGCAGCCCAGCTGAACTTCTTTAACCTCTTCTATGCTGAGTTCCTGTTTTTCCATGGAGTCCTGCTCCTTGTCCGAGATATTTGCTTTAATTAAAATGTGTCAGCTGTTCTGGCTATTCATAGTATTATTGCTGTTTCCTGCATGAGGAAAAGAGCATTTAAAGACAAAATATCCTCGGAAAAAGCAATTATCCCAGGTATTTTTGGAAAGCAGGCAGGAGGGAAAGCCTCCAGTGGGATTTGGCTCCGTGTCTGGCTGATTATTGTGATAAATATTCAAATTTGGAGCTGTTTGGGTTGGGATACGGACACAGCATTGGAATGATCGTCGGCAATTAGCCTTCCTGGGATATTCCAGCGCTTGGAGCACATCCAGAGCTTTGAAATGGGATTTACAGGGATGAGCAGAGGGAGGAATATCACTCCTGTGCCAGGACAGGGGAAGGTCTAGGACCTGCTCTCGCTTTCCCTCTGATTTTAGCCCATCACCGAGGGTGGTAGAACACTGTCTGGGAGGGATTAAGGATTAATCCACATGGACACAGGTCCTGGAGCTTCCCAAACGGTGCCGCTTAAAGCCGGCAATACCTGCCTGGAACGCCACGAGCTCCATTTCAGCTAATCAGAGTTAAACCCTAATGAACTTTGTCCAATCGCCTGAGCTAATGGGGGTAAAAGGAATCTAATTAACGGGACAATAGTTCCCGGTCTTCCCGGTGTAATAACTGATCCGCCGCCGGCATTAGAGCAGCAGGATGGAAAGCCGAGTATTAGGGACCGTCAGCATTTCCATTCTCAGGCTCAACCTAAGCGGTTTAACGGGACCTTGGCAGGGGGGTTTGGGCTGAGACTTGACCTACCTTGAAAACAGCTTCATGTGGGCAAATTGTCTTCTCCAAAAGGGTCTTTTGTCTCTTCTCCAGGGAGGCGTTTTTCTAGCGCAGACTTCGCTGGAGAAGTTGGAAATGTTTCCGAGGATCCTCCTGGGGCTCGCTGTGGGTGGGATCAGGCCCGGGGCTGGAGAGAAGCCAAGGAGATGGTTTGGAGTTGGGCTGTCAGGGAGTGTGGAGGACAAGAGGAAGCAGCCTCAACTTGTGCCAAGGGAAATTTTAGGTTGGATATCAGGGAGAATTTCTTCATGGGAAAGGTTGTCAAGCAGCGGAGCAGGCAGTGGTGGAGGAAGGAGGGAGGGGTTAGATGGGAATTTGGGAAAAATTTCTTCCCTGTGAATGTGGTGAGGCCCTGGCCAGGCTTAAAAAATGGTTTGGGTTGGAAGAAATCTTGAAGGTCCCACCCCCTGCCATGGGCAGGGACACCTTCCACTATCCCAGGTTGCTCCAAACTCCATCCAACCTGGCCTTGGACACTTCCAGGGATGGGGAAGCCACAACTTCTCTGGACAACCTGTGCAAGGGCCTCCCCACCCTCCCAGGGAAGAATTCCTTCCCAATATCCCATCTAACCCTGCCCTCTGGCAGTGGGAAGCCATTTCTACTTCTCCTGTCCCTCCAGGCCCTTGTCCCAAGTCCCCTCCAGCTCTCCTGGAGCCCCTTTAGGCACAGAAAGGGGCTCTGAGGTCTCCCCAGAGCCTTCTTTTCTCCAGGCTGGACACTCCCAGCTCTCCCAGGACAGTCCCACCCCTGCACTCCTCACCTGGCCACACCAATCCTTCAGTACAGCCCATCACAAGGCAAATTCTTTCCCAGTTTTCTGTGCTTGCCACACAGAGCTGGCTTTGTATCCAGGCTCTCCATCTCCCGCAGGAATGAATTGGGTTACAAACAATAGCAGGGATTTAGCAAACAGGGGCAGGGAAAAGAGCTCTGCTCTCCCACTGCTCTGAGCTCCTCGAGGTGATACCGATCTCCTGTGTTTTTTGGAAGGTTTTGGCAGGATTTCAGGGCTTTCCCTGGGTTCAAGATGGATTGTGAGCCCAGCAGCCAAGTGCCACATGGAGCTCCGGCTTTTCATGGCCACAGTGGAGAGATGAAAGGGAATGGCAGTGTGGGGCTGAATGGCTTCCGGAGGGAAATGGCAATAAATCCAGTGGGAGGGAATAATGACACACACGAGGGAGGGGATGGCATCCAGAGGGACCATGTCAGGCTGGGCCAGTGCAAACCTCAGGAAGGCCAAGGCCAAGGTCCTGCAAGTGGATAGGACAATCAAAAAGACAGATCCAGGCTGGATGGAGAATGGATTGAGAGCAGCCCCAAGAAGAATTTGGGGGTATTGGTGGCTGAAAAACTGAATGTGCCCGGTCCATGTGTGCTGGAACCCAGAAATTCCCGGTGTCCTGGGCTCATCCCACAGCGTGGGCAGCAGGAAAAGGGGGAATTCTGCCCCTGTGCCCCACTCAGGTGGGACCCCACCTGCAGAGCTGCCTTCAGCCCTGGGGTTCAACAGCAGAAGGACATGGAGCTGCTGGAGTGAGTCCAGAGGAGGCCATGGAGAATGCTCCAAGGGCTGGAGCCAGGCTGGGAGAGCTGGGGATGTCCAGCCTGGAGAAGAGAAGGCTCTGGGGAGACCTCAGAGCTCCTTCCAGTGCCTCAAGGGGCTCCAGGGGAGCTGGAGAGGGACTTGGGACAAGGGATGGAGGGACAGGACACTGGGAATGGCTTCCCACTGCCAGAGGGCAGGGATAGATGGGATATTGGGAAGAAATTCTTCTCTGTGAGGGTGGTGAGGGGCTGGAATGGAATTTCCAGAGAAGCTTTGTGTGCCCCTGCATCCATGGAAGTGTCCAAGGCCAGGCTGGACAGGGCTTGAAGCAATCTGGGATAGTGGAAGGTGTCCCTGCCAATGGGAGGGGGTGGGACTGGATGGTCTTTAAGGTCCCTTCCCACCCAAACCATTCCAGGATTTTATGGAATGTTGCCCCTCAGTTTAGCCCAAAGCTGCCTGCAAATTTTACAGCCTTTTGAGGAGGCACTGCAGGGAGATGGAGATATTTTGTTCACACCCGGGTCTTTCCAAGTGGAATTCTTTAAGGAGAAAAGTTATCCTGTCCATTCAAAGACTGGGAAGAGGCACCATGCCTCAGAGATGTGGAAACTGGGAAGAACCACAAAAAACCCCTCCACAACCCTTCATTGCAGGTGTAATCCCCTGTTCTTGGTTTTTGGGGTTTTCTTTGAGGAATCTCTGTTCTCATTGGTTGATAACCACTGAATTTATTTGCAACTATTTTCCTTTCCAGGTCACGGGGATTTATTGGGAAGGTACGTCTTTATTTAGGTAATTAGGGAGCTTAATAGGTGCTCATTGAAATTCATAATTTTTCCCAGGTTTTGAAAATGCTAAATGAGATCTGGGCTGGATTATTTTTTTTTTCCTTGAGATTAACATTAAGCTGCATTCGAATGGAAATTCAGATTCAATTGAACCAAATTAAAATAGGGAGGTTTTTTTTAAAGTGTTTGTTTCATAATTAGAAGTAATTATTGAAAGGAGGAAATTGTTTATGGGTAAATTAACGAGTTTTTGCTGGTCACTGTGTATTTAGAACTAATGGATCCTCTGTATTTATGGATGTATGTTGGGAAAAGAGACATCCCTTTCTAATTTTAATTTCCAGTCACTTTTCCAACCTCAAATATCATCAACAGTGGAGTGACTTTTTTGAATTATCCCAATCAGGTTCTTTAAATAAATTAAATCTTAATGTAGAAAATGTTTATTTGAGGTTTGACCTTTTTGTTTTAAGGAGAAAGCATCAATGTTGATAAAAATCCCACTAAATCAAACATTTTAGTGGAATTAGTTGCTTTTAGCTGTAGATTTGGGGTCCTCAGGGATCTGGTGGGTGAGAACAGAGACAGAGCAGCTTCCGAAGGGAAGTGGTGAAGCATCCTGGAGCATTCCTGGTGTGTTTGAAGAACACTTTTAACCCTAAATCCTGTGTTGTTTGCTAAGGAACGGTGAATGACTGAGGAAAATGTGATTTTTTGGGGTTTTTTTCCTCCCAAATGAGGATTTTCCATTGCCACCTTCCAGGCTTGAGCTCCCTCCTTCTTCTCCTCTCTCTCCCTGTTGCTTTCCATGACCATTGCTCCCGTGATGATCCGCTCTTTCCTCGGGATTCAAATGCCAGCATGCAAATGTGATTTCTGACTATATAAGGATTACTTTAAAAAAAAAAAATACATAAGCTAAGCTCAAGAAGAAATCCAGTAGCAAAAGAAAACCATTCTTTAAGAGCCACTTGTATCGCCGCCAGCGCCAGGAAATCCTTTCCATTTCATCCGGCTGGAAGCGCCACCGGGATGTTCCTGCTCTGCTCGTGAGGTTGTGTTTAACGTAGAGACACAGAATATTCTAAAAATTTTATATTTCAAATGCAGGGGAATTTTTGCAGGGATTTGGGTGGGATTTTTGAATCGCTTGGTCTTGTGTTGATGGGGGGGATGGGCACGCTGGAGTAACTCATCCTTTGTTTTAACCTTTGTTTTCCGTGTTGGCTCGGAAATCTCCCGTTTTTTCCTTCTTATAGATTATTTTAAGAGGGATTGTGTTTTCCCAGCATCACTTGCTGGCTCCTGGCTGAAGTTTTGGTAGTTTTACTCCATTCTGAGCAGCTTTGCTGTGTTTGGAGGCCAGGAAAGCTCCTTGAGCTGGGCATCACCTGACAATTGACTCCACATTGTTGTACTGAGCCCGTTTTTCCCCCTCTTGGTCCACTTTGTGCTGTTGGAAGAAACATTTCAATGTCCTAAGGGATTTTCCTTCAGGAAAGTTTTGGGGAACGGCCCAGCTTTTCTGCCTTCCAAGCAATGTGAAGTTGGTCAAGGAGAGAAGACTGAGGGAAATTCTGTACACCAGCCACGGGGTGACCAAAGGACCAGGGCAGTGCCTGTCCCCTGTGCCTGGAGCATGTCCAGGGAAGGCAACAGATCTGGGAATGGAGATGGAGCACCAGGAGAGGCTGAAGGAGCTGGGAAAAGGAGGCTCAGAGGGGACCTTCTGGCTCTCTACAACTCCCTGACAGGAGGGTGGATCCAGGTGGGATCCAGATCTGTTCCCAGGGAACAAGGGACAGGAAAAGAGGAAACAGCCTTAAGTTGTGCCAGGAGAAGTTCAGGTTAAATACTGGGAAGTTTTTTTTCATGGAAAGGGTTGGGCAGGCATTGGAACGGGTTGCCTGGGGCAATTGTGGAATCCCCATCCCCAGTGGAATTTAACATCCATGTGGATGTGGCACTTGGGGATGTGGCTTAGTGGTGGTCTTGGCAGTGCTGGGGAATGGTTGGGCTGGATGATCATGGAGAGCTTTTCCCACCTAAATGTCTCTGGAATTCTCTGAAGGGCACAGCAGGGTGTGTTTAATCCTGGGAAATCAGACCTGCTCAACACGAGCACCTGCAAAGCACCAGCACAAAATGTTCCCAGGGAGGCAAAGTTGCTGCTGCTTCAAGAGATGCACTGAAAAAGCCCAAACCTCATCCTACAGAATCATGGAATGGTTTGAGTTGGAAAGGACCTTAGAGATCATTTGTCCAAACCGCTGCCATGGACAGGGACACCTTCCACTAGCCCAGGTTGCTCCAAGCCCTGTCCAACCTGGCCTTGAGTGTTTTATCATCCTGGGACCTCCCTTCATAACATGTTTAGTACCAGACTCTGATTTTCCCCCAAGTCGGCGTCAATCCTGCGCCAGCTACGCTGCCCTTTTTAAACATTTTTATGTCGTCCCTCCACCCTCTCTTCATTAAAAATTTTTCTTCCGCTGTCCACCCCGGGGGTGGGGGGGAAAGACAACCCTCAACCTTGTGTAGTCAAGGTTATGGCGATAAATTCCGGAGCATTGTCACTTCTATTCGGAGTAAATTGGCCGGCCGCTCTCGGGCTGAAGGGGAGATAATTTGCTGTAGTATTTCAAATGGATTAGAAATGGATTTGAAGGGAAAGTTCATGCCTCCCATTACAAAGGCTAGAAAGAAGACTATCTTAAGGCACTGTTCACACTCTGGCCTTCATTATCCACGCTTAATACCTTTCCTATTTTCCAGCGTTAATGAAATTTCCTGCCGGAGCGGGGCCTTGCGGACGGACGGGAGGACTCTTTAGATCCGCAGGATGCGCGGCGGAAAGGGAATTACAAGGCCCTCGTGTCGAGGGGCCCGGTGTATTCTTCAGGTCCTTGGCCCTGCTATTATCTCATTAATTTTATTCTCTTTTGTCAATACAGTTCATTTCCAAAGGCCGTCCTTTCCATTAGGGTAACAATTCCGTGGAGAGCTGGGATCCCGCCGCCGATGAAAAGCGAGTGGGCGTTTGGCTCCGTGCCCTCTCCGGTGGCTTTTCCCCGCCACCACCAGCTTGGATGTCACTAAGAAGGGAGGGGGACACACACTGGTGGCTGTGTTGGGGCCACACAACCATTTGGGAGCAACAACTTGGATGGAGAGGGAAATAATAAAGGGATCCAGTGAGTGAAGGTTGGGAAGTTGAGTTCCCTCCCCGTGCTTCTCCGTGTGTGTGGTTTTTCCATGTAAAACATAATTTCCCTTGAATTTTAAATCTCTTGGGGTTCCTATAATATAATAAATAACCTAGCTAATATAATAATGAATACAGGAAATATTCTAATAAATAATACTTTATATATGTAAAAGGATGAGGGGACATCCCTGCTTGGACATTTGCACTGCCCAGAAGGGCCAAGCCTCCAGTGAGCTCCAACTGAGCTCCTCGTTGGGGCTCCCCATCCCTGGAAGCGTTCAAGGCCAGGTTGGATGGGGCTTGCAGTGACCTGTTCTACTGCAAGGTGGCCCTGCCCATGGAGGGGGATTGGAACTTGGTGATTTTGAAGGTCCCTTTCGACCCAAACCATTCTGTGATTTGATTATTCCATGGCTTTGGTCTGGTGGCACTTGGGGCCTCGGCAGCCTGAGCAGATGTTCTGCAGAAGCTTTGCTTGGAGACCACCCAGAGGTCGCTTTTCTACCTCAAAAGTCCAACAAATCTAAATTAGAGGAGGTTCAGCCCCACTCCCTTTGGGGAATGAGATGAGTTTTGATACTCCTTGTCAAAATCCTTGAAAAAAATCATAGGTTCATGGAATGGTTTGGGTTGGAAGGAACCTTAAAAGTCATCCTGTTCCAACCCTCTGCCTCAGTGGGAATGTTCTGATACAGCGCCTGTGTTTGGAGGCTCCCTCAGTTTGGAGCTTGGCCATCCTTAAGGAATTCCAAAAAGGAGAGAGGTGTGCAACCACTAGAGTGACTGAGTGCAGCAAGGCAGGAAAATAAATATTCTGAGGATTTGTGGGATTCAACCAACTGGATCTTAAACTGGTGCTTAAACCAGTATGAGTCAGGCTCAGGTGGTGTGAGCAGACCCTGGGGCTGTGCAGGGTTTGAGGTGGGTTGGATTTTTAATGCTTAATTAAACATTTTAATGTTTAATTTAACTTTTTTTTTAATGTTGAATTTATTATATTATCTCACATATGTGTGTATATGTGATAATATAATGTGTTAAGGCATATGTATAAACTTATATTCCATATATATCGAATGTATCTTGATAAGATACAGAAAATTTTTAATATACACAGATACATCTACATATAATATATAGATATAACTATATAGATGAATCTATTTAAATATATAAATATCTATTTAAACATATTTATCATATATATATATGTCTGTATATAGTTTAAATATATATCTGTATAGTATATCTATGTATCTAAATATCCATGACTTGAGTGCTGCCACAGCTGTACCACATCCCAACCTTTCCCTACAAACCAGAGTGGGAAATGTTGGATGAACCCCTGGCTTCTTCCCTCCCCTCTAATAGACTTAAGGAAAATATGAAATGTATAATATGTAGGAAATAATATCTATATATTATATGTATTACTTACATATTAATGAATATATGTAATTCAATATGTATTCTATATCTTCAATAATATGTGAATAATATAAAGTGCTAAGAATAAAAATAGTATCTGGACCCCATATAAATTATCTTTAGGTATTATTAAATAGATATATTGAATATATCTAGATATTATTGAACATATATGATTCAATCTATGTATTCAGTGCATATATTCAATAATATGTAGAGGTGATTGATGGATATACAAGGCCCAGAGAATACAGGTGGTAATATATAGATTTATGTACAAAAGTATGAGTTGATTATGCTATATAATATATAGGTCTTGTATTTCAATATACAGAGTATATATTTTCAATAATCTGTGTATCTATATGGAAATAGATATGTGTGGGTATCTCTATAATATTTTACCCAGAGATAACATATTGAGAATATGTATGGAATTAAAAGAAGTCTTTGAAGGGACTGATTTAGCTGGGAAAGAGGAGCCCAAAGTCCATTGGCACTGCAGCTCCCTGTGAATGAAGGGATGGAGCATCCTGGGGCCTCCCAGGGATGTGTCACTGGGAGGAAGAGGAGATGGATGGAGCCGGGATGGGTCTTGTCACAACCATGGTGACGTTTTGTAATTCCTTCATTAGAATCCTGGAATGGGTTGGGTTGGAAGGTTAAAGATCATCCAGTTCCATGGATGTCATGGCCAGGGACACCTTCCACTATCCCAGGTTGCTCCAAGTTCCGTCCAACTTGGCTTTGGACACTTCCAGGGATGGCGCAGCCACAGCTTCTCTGGGAACTCCATTCTAGTGCCTCAGCACCCTCTCAGGGAATAATTCTTTCCCAGTATCTTATCTAATTCTGCCCTCTGGCAGTGGGAAGCCATTCCTGCTTGTCCTGTCGCTCCATCCCTTTTCCATAGTCTCACTCCAGCTCTCCAGGAGTCCCTTTAGGCACTGGAAAGTTTCCCTGGATCTTCTTCAGGTGGAACATTCCCAGCTCTCCCAACCTGTCTCCAGAGCAGAGGAGCTCCATCCCTCGGAGCATCTCCATGGCCTCCTCTGGTCTTGCTTCAACAAGTCCATGTCCTTCTACTGCTTGGGACCCCAGAGTTGGACACAGAACTCTAGATGGGATCTCAGAAAGGCAGAGTGGAGGGGGAAAATCCTCTCCGTCACCCTTCCAGCCGTTGGATATTTGATATCATCTTTATTGCCCCGATACAGCCACAAGACCTTTCTTCAGGTCCTGCATCCAATGCTGGATGCATCCTTGGCCTTGCTGGAGTTTCTGGGATGTGCTGGATGGTCCATGGGTGACTCAAGTGTCCCTCATGCCATCGCCACCTTCATCCAACAATGCCACTGCTGTGACTCTTTGCGAGTCACTGAGGCTTGATGCTCCTCTCTGGAGCCATTCCATGAGGAGGAGACCCTGGGGGAACTGAAACGAGGAATTTATCGAATTCCCATCCCCTTCCACAAAAACCAGGCAGCAAATTTTCCAAGCTCGGTAGCCAGTGGCAACAGCCCTTCGGAATGAATAGGCTGTCACGCTCAGCATTAGGAAATGTAACTATTCCATTTTCCAGCTCTCTTTTTCTTTGGAGCACATGTTCATTTAAAGGAAATGCTCTCCAGGGTTTGCATTCTGCTGATAGGATAGCGGGATCTTAATTTACGGATATTCTCCGGTAATGCGCGGTTTATATACGTTCTGCTAATAGCATTATGAGCATAGTTTGGGCTAATACAAAATTAGAGCTCTAATTTGCATAAACAAATTACTGTTTGGATTAGCGCTAAATGAGGAAGGCGACTGATATTGGAGGAGATTTGATTTGGCTGCGGTGGCTCTGTTTGGATAGTGGGGGATGGATAGGAACGAGCTGGGAGGCTGCGTTGTGGGTTGGGAGGGAGGTGGGATGGTGCAGGAGATGTTGGGTCATGTAGTGGGAAAGATTTTGGGTGGCAGAGGAGCCTCTCTGGGACATATGGCGAGGTGGGGGTCGGCCTCCTTTCCCTGTCAACCGGTGACAGGATGAGAGGGAAGTGGCTTCAAGTTGTGCCAGGGGAGCTTCAGGTTGGACATCAGGAGGGATTTCTTTGTGGAAGGGGTTTTTAAACATTGGAATGAGCTGTCCAGGGAGGTGGAATGGAGCCCTCATCCCTGGAGGTGTTCAAGGAATGCCTGGACATGGCGCTCAGTGCTGTGATCTGATTGACAAAGTGGTGATCAGTCACAGGTTGGACTTCATGGCCTTGGAGGTCTTTTCCAACCTAAAAGATTTTGGGTTTCTGTGATATTTATCCCTCTAGTGTCACTTCAGAACTTACGGATCCTTCAGGATAACATTATAGACAACAGTAAATGGATCACGATTCCCGATCCATCTCCGTCCCACTGCCTCAATATCGGTGGGATTTGTAAATTTAGGGAGAATTGAAGAGGTGGGGACACGTCCCCAACCCTGCCCACTGGACCCCACTGTAGTCCAGCATCAGCTCCAGGTGACAGGTGGGGGATGCAAATGCCCTTGGGTGACTTGTCCCATACAGGGATTGAGGAAAATCCTTCCAAGAGCCAGATTTGGGAGCAGAATAAAAATACCCAAGTTGTGGTATCTGATTAATAATAGAAATAATGATATCAAAAATACAGATTGATGGAATGTTTTGGGTTGGAAGGGACCTTAAAGACCATCTAGTTCCAAAGCCCTGCCATGGACAGGGATGTCACCCACTGGATCAGGTTGCTCAGAGTCCCATCCAACCCAGCTTTGAAGCACTTGCAGGGATGTCAAAGCTTGTAGAGCTCCATAAAACTTGGCTAAACTCAGCGAAGGTCCCACCTTGCTGATTCTCTCCTGGGATTGCATCCACATTTCCTTATTTCTGCCAGGGCTGGAGATGCAAGCCAAGGGTGGGAGAGAGTCCCTTGAAGGTGGTTTTTTTGGTGTCGGTCATGAGGAATCAGAGTTTTTCCTCTGTCCAGCAAGAACATCCCCGGTTCTTCCATTCCTCTCTTCCATTCTAGTGGGAGCTGTCCCTGCCCACAGCAATGGGGCTGGAATGAGATGATCTTAAAGGTCTCTTCAAACCCTAACCATTCCATGAGTCTCTGATCCTGTGGTTTGCTCATGAAGCAGCACCTCCTTGAGACATTTTCCCAAATTTGGGCTGACCTTGACTTTATTTTTCCTGCAGATCCCCGTTGTTAAACCAAACCCGACCCTCACTCCAAGGTGGCAAATCCCAGCTCGTCCAACAGCGCTGGAGGAGCAAAGGCTTCCGCTGCATCGGCGGGGTCATGTACCGAGTGTCGGCCAACAAACTCTCCAAAACTTCCAGCAGCCCTGTCCGGGCCAGGGACCTGAGCACCAAAACTCCCATCAGAGCAGGTGAGCAGCAGGAATTTGTCCAAAATCCGTTGAGTTCAGTTTTTAGCTGTTTGTTCCCAGCCCGTGTGTTGCAACTCATCCTCTGGCCTCGTAGGATTCCAGATGTGAAAGTGGTGGATATCCCATGGTGCCAAGTGCTGGTCTTGCTTTACAGTAGCTCTGAAGGGGAAATAACGTTGGAGAAATTAAAGGTTTAGGAAAACTGAGGTTTTTCTTAAGTCAGACTTGATTCAAGCTTGTGGAGATGTGCTGTTAAACTTGGTTTAGCAGGCAAAGCCTTGGGCAACTGCAGACAGCACCAGGAGGTTGAATGTGCTTGAGATGCTCATCAAATGATGTTCAATATTGACCTAAAAATTTGGGAAGATCATTCTCCTGATAACCGTGGAATGATGTCTCCAGTGTGATGAATTCCCAGCTTTATAGCGTGGCTTTGATTAAATTTATGTTTCAGCTCCTCCTGTGTTTGATGCCTCAAGTGTGGCTCTTAAAAAAGATCAGATTTTAACTGTCCTTAATTTTTTTTTGAATTTCTTCTTGGTCTCAAATACTTTTGCTCCCTAAATAGTTTATTGAGAAGTTTTGGGGATAGTTAAACAGGGAATGGCAAAACCGATTTGTGCTGATGTTTTCCTTGGCTGGAAGGAGGAAGGGAGCAGATATGAGGATTTTTATGGATGATGCTGGAAATGAGGCAATGAGGGGTGGTTTGGATAGGAAAGGACCTTCAAGGTCATCCAGTTCCATCCCCCTGGGACACCTTCCACTAGACCAGGTTGCTTCCAGCCCCGTCCAGCTTGGCCTTGAATGCCAAAATATGATGGGAAAGCACATGAAGAGAAGAGATGCAGCCTCCTAAACCACCTGCACTACAATTCCTGTGGGAACTATGGGGCATCCTGGCTGGTTTTAAACCCACAAAAAGCAGGGTTAGGGAGGGAAGGAGTTTTGTGCTGGGATGGGAAGTGAAGCTGCCTGTTGATGGTGGCAGAGATGAGGATGAGGTGGTGGCCAAGGGAAAAGGAGCTGATGGAGCATCGCTTCCAGGTAATTTCCCCTCTGAGAGTGTTAAAGGGAGGCTCAGCAGGAGTTTGGGAATGGTTCGTTGGCGTTTTCACAGCTCAGCTCTTCTCAGGACACATTTTTGGTGCCTGATTTTCCTGCAGCCTCTTCCTTGCTGCCGATTCCTCAAATAGGGAAGAGCACGCTCAGGAGCACATGTCCTTATGGATTCTTTTGGAATCTGCAATCCTGCAAATCCTTGGCTTTGGTGCTGCCTCTGAGGGGGAGGGACAAGGATGAGCCTTTGGAGACTCAGAAAAGGCGGCCATAAAGCAGCTCAGGAGTTTGTAGAACAAAAAAAAAAAATCCCAGTGTCATTGATGTCGGATTTTTTCCAAGACCTTTGCTGATGGTACTGGGATTTTCCAAAGTGTCTGGATCAGGATAATTGGCTGCACAAAACCAACTCAAGGGTGGTTCTGCCTTAAGCACCAATTCTGGGCATTGAAGAGATCACCAAAGGCAGAAAATATGCTGCAGGAGTGGAAGGAAAGGGGTGAAACACTAAGACATGGACAGGGATGATGTTAGATGGAGCAGGGGATGGATTTCAGGACAGAGTTGGACCATTAGGAAGAGTCCTGGGGAGGAGCAATAGCTGGAAGGACTGGAAAAGTGGAAGATCTGGAGCTGCCAAGCAAAGGAAGGATGTCTCTTCATGGCCAGGTGGATCAGCCAAAAACCAAGGGGCTTAAACTGGTGGGAGAGCTCTCCAAAGACAAGGATGATGAAGTGCTGGAGACATTTGGCTCTAAAATCTCCCATTATTGGGTTTTTTTAAGGACCAGGTTTCCTCAACTTCTTTTTGGGGAGGACATGGATGGAATGCTTTGCTGCCTTCCAGTGAGAAGGTGAATTTTTTAATTTGTCCAAGTGCAAGGAAGTCTCTAAATTTGTCTGGAAATAGCAAATTCTCCGGTGGGCAGCGCAGCAAAGACCGATGGATTTGGCCTGTCCGTGAATATCCATCACTGTGTTGGGACCAAGCAGAGAAACACCAACTTAGAGGCAAATTTCTGGAAGAGGGATTGAGCCAGAGGTGTGTGATGGGAGGATTTCTGCAAATTCAGACACTGGAATTACTGATGGGGTTTTCTGAGAGAATTTGGGTGATAGGACATGGAGGAGATGAGATCCCCTCATTTTTCCTTCCCCATTGAAACCACGTCTTTTAGTGAGGTCTCATTCGGAGAATCGGGTTTAATTAATCCCACTTTAGGAGAGAAGATCCCTTCCAGGGTTATTCCCTATAAAATACAACCCCATCTAATTATTATCATGAAAATATTCCTCATTTTGCTGTTGCCCCCTTTCCCCCTGCTACATGGCACGTCGGCTTTGTAACCACAAAACCTGAGGAGCTGCAGTGGATCAGTATTTTCATGTCATCTTTCATCTCTCCCCATAATTCATCCTCCTTCCCAAGGACGGATTCCACAGATTCCTCTTGCGTTAGGATAACTGGGCCTGGCAGGGCAGAAGATTTGTGTGTTCTCATCGGCTGTGAACGTTTGCTCAACGCTCTGTGTTTTCAACACTTGACAAAGTTTATTTAAAAGATGGAAAAAAAACGGCTTTTCCTTCCCCTTCCAGTGCCAGGCGCCGTGTGTTTGGAACAGTGGAGAGATGGGAAATGCTCCTGACAGTTTAATAGCTTGGAGTGTACTTCCAGTGGGTTATAATTCTGCTCTTTCACTGGATTTATAGGGTTGGGGTTTTATCTCTACAGTACAAAATCCGATGCTGGGTTGCTGGGGCTGATCCATCCGTGCCATCGTAGCATTCCCAAGTGATTTATTGATGGATGCTGGTGGTGAGTTAAGATTTGGTCCTGGGGATGCACTTCCTGCATCCCTGTGCTGTATTGGGATCAATCCTGAGGCTATCAGGATAAATGGGAAAAGCGGTTTTCCACGGCTCTTCTGGAATCAGTTTTGTTAGTGGTAGAGACACATGGCTTGGGGACGAGGAAAGTATCACTGCAATCCCAGGAAAAATTTTTGGAGGTGTTTGAGTGTAAAAAAACCTCCCTGGAGCAATCACAGCATCACCGCGGCCTGTGCAGCTGCTGAGAACTTTGCTCTCATCCCACATGTGGCTCTGCTCCCAAAGGATTCCTGCACCTTCCACACTTGTCTGCAAATAAAACACAGAAATAAAAAGACTTTTTGCCTTCCCATCTGGGTAGGGAGCTTGGATGTGGCGTAATTCATCACTTGGGCGAGGATGGAGAAGAAAACCCAGAGCTCAAACACTTGCTGCTCATCCCTCTGCAAGACAAAGATGCAGAATTGCACACTGAAAAGCTCTTTCCCTTTGGGATAAGTGGTATTTTGGCACCTGTGTATTTTTTCACTTTGCAGATGTCTTGGAAAATTGACAGTGGGATGGTGTGGAAAGCATTTTCTACATGTGGCAATTAATTAAGCAAGTGGAATAATTGGGTTTCTCTGCTCACAAGAAACCTTTCCTTCATTTCTTTCTCTGGCTGCTAAGATGTTTTCCAGGCTCTTGAGGAATTTCCATGAAATCAGGGAGAGAAGCAAAAGGTCCTGGGTAATGTAGAGTTTCACAAAGAAATACAAAAGGGGAAATACAAGATTGAAAGCAGCAGAAAGCAAATTAAGGTTTGACATTGTCCGGAAACCAGTCCTGACCCCAATCTCGGCACGAGCCGCCGCCACTGCCGAGAGAGGAATTGCACTCTGTGAGCTGGGACTGGCTCCAGCAGGGTTTTCCAAGTGTCCAGACTGTTTTTCCATGGGCAAATCCTCACCTGCATGATTTCCTCATGCCCTGCTGAGGTTTTAGCTCTTGGTTGGAGAAAGGCCGGTGGCTTTGGGGACTCCAGAGGTGGCAGCTGGCCCACTGAGCAATCTGATTTTATTTATTGGGGTTTTTAAGTTTTTGCCATGGCTGTAGATTCCAGAGCCTTGGAGATACCCAGGATTGCTGATCTCCCAAAAATGGAGATTTAAGAGGAGTTTTAAGTCCTCCCGAGCTGAGGCATCTCCCACACGTTGCGATGGCGACTCTAAACCTCAAAGGAACAAATTCTTAATTAAAATGGGGTTGAATTCAGCCTTCCAGAACTGGGAGGGACTTCCCCCAGATCCAGATGCATTTTTGTCTCCATCCTGCTGTGTAACATCCCCTTCTGCCTCAGTTTCCCCACTCTGCTGAGACACTGCTCAGCTGAGGAGACCAAAGGTCATTGAATCCTGGAATGGTTTGGGTGGGAAGGGACCTTAAAGACCACCTCGTTCCACCCCCCTGCCATGGGCAGGGATTTTTCCATTATTCCAGGTTGCTCCAAGCCCTGTCCAACCTGGCCTTGGACACTTCCAGGGATGGGGCAGCCACAGCTTCTCTGGGCAACCTCACCGCCCTCCCAGGGAAGAATTTCTTCCCAATATCCCATCTATCCCTGCCCTCTGGCAGTGGGAAGCCATTCCCTGTGTCCTGTCCCTCCATCCCTTGTCCAACTCCCTCTCCAGCTCTCCTGGAGCCTCTTGAGGCACTGGAAGGGGCTCCCCAGAGCCTTCTCCTCTCCAGGCTGGGCATTCCCAGCTCTCCCAACCTGGCTCCAGAGCAGAGGGGCTCCAGCCCTTGGAGCATCTCCGTGACTTCCTCTGGACTCCCTCCTCCACTGCATCAGGCTGGTGATGGGTGATGGATGCTCCTGACCACGATTTGGGCTGCAGTGGGATTTAACTCCACGCTCGGAGATCTCCGTGGTGCTGGAAGAAAGTGCTCCCTGGCCTCTCTGTTTACCAACTAATTTTGGAAGTGCTGAATGCCACAGAAATGCTCTTCCCACTTCTTCAGGGATGGTGAAATACTCAGCACTGCCATTGGCTCACTGCCGCCCAGTGCCTGCGGGAGTGATGTTCCTTCCTCTGAGCCATTCCTTTTTTTCCAGAAGGAAAGGAGGGATTCAGGACTGGAATGTTTCCACCGCCCATCTTCTGCCTTTGCTTTTAATGTTGGTGTTTTAAGAGGAATTAGGGAGGATTCTCTCCCGTGTGCCCGGCTTTGCCTTTTCCCCTGGTCCATGGAAACATCCCAAGCTTCTTTGTCCACCATGACCCACTTTCCTGTCTTCTGTCTTCAACAGACCTTGAATGGGCTGGCATCATGCTGGAGGGATAAGGATGAATTTGGTGGAGGAGAGACCAGCCCAATGCACCGAGGTGTGAAAGCAGGAAAAGTTGGAATGTTGCTTTCCTCAGGTTTCTGCTGGTTTTGGTTTTGCTGATGCTGGTTGCTTGTGCTCACTCCTTTTGAGGTGAATTCCTTATGTTCGGGATTGCTCAGTCTCCTGCCTCTTTGGAGCTCAATCCCTTGGCTTCTTGAGGCTCAATCCCTTGTTTTTTGGGATTGTTTAATCCCTCGGACATTTCAATCTCAATCTCTTGGTTTTGGGAATGCTCTGTCATTTACCCCTCTTAAACTCAATCCCTTGGCACCTTTGGAAGTAATTCCTTTGGCTTTGGGATTGCTCAGTTCCTTGCCCCTCCTGAGCTCAATTCCATGGCCCGTTCAGTCTCAGTGTCTTATCTTTGGGGTTGTGGGATCTCTTGGTCCCTTTTGAACTCAATCCCTTGGCCCCTTTTGCACTTGATCCTTTTTTGTTTTTTTTGGGGGGATTTCTCAGTGCCCTCCCCCTTTTGAGTTCATTTCCTTCTCTCTGGGGTTGCTCAGTCCCTTGGCCCCTTTTGACCTCTGTTTCATGGCCCCTTCAATTTCAAGGCTTTTTCTTTGTGATTGGGGAATCCTTTCAATCTCAATCCATTCAATCTCAATCCCATGGTTTTGAGATTCTTCGATCCCTTACCCCTTTTGGGCTCAATTTCTTGGCCCCTTTGATCTCAATACCTTCTGTGTCTTTGGGGTTGAGGGATCCCTTGGCCCCTTTGGCTTCAATCCCGTGTTTTTAGAATTGTTCAGTCTCTTTGAGCTCAATCCCATGATTTTTTTGGGCTCAGTCCCTTGTTTTTGGGATTTCTCATTCCCTTACCCCTTTTTAGCTCAATCCCTGGTTTTGGGGATTACTGAATCTCTTATCCCTTTTGGCTGCAGTCACGTGTATTTCAGGGGTTGGTGAAGTCAATTCCTTATCCCTTTTAAACTCAATCCCTTGGTTTTGGGATTACTCAATCCCTTAGCCTTTTTCAGATCAGCTCCTTGGCTCCCTCAATCTCGGTGCCTTGTCTTTAGGATTGTGGGATTCCTTGGCCCCTTCAATCTCAGTCCCTTGATTTTGGGATTGTTCAATCCCTCAGGCCCTTGGAGCTCAATCCCTTGGGTCCTTTTAGACTCAATCCCTTTTCTTTGGGGTTCTGGGATTCCTTGGCCCCCTCAGTCTCAATCCCTTGATTTTGGGATTGCTCAATCCCTTACCCCCTTTGAGCTCAATTCCATGGCCCCTTCAATCCCTACGCCTTGTGTTTGGGATTATTTAATTCCTGACCTCCTTTGAGATCCCTTGGCCCCTTTTGAGCTCTGCCCCTTGGTTTTGGGATTGCTCAATCCCTTTGACCTCTTCACTCTCAATCCCATGGTTTTGGGATTGCTCAGTCCTTTTATCCCTCTTGAGCTCAATCCTTTGGCCCCTTCGGTCTCAATGCCTTGGCGTTGGGTTTGTCAATCCCTTTTGCTTCATGTGTTCAATTCCTCAGCTCTGAAATTTCAGGGATCAGATCCTACTCCAGGCTCCTGGTCCACATCTGCTCATACAGCATCCAATGCAGAGCTGCTTCTTTAATTGAAGCTGCTTCATTAATTGAAGTTGCTTCATTAATAAAACACTTGTGACCACCTCACTCAGGGACATGGATGGGATGTGGGGACAATCGGGCAGGAAAACAGGAAAATCTCTCCTTGTTTAGCAGCAGCTCATCCCTTCTTTTTCTGTTGTCTTCTCCGGAATGAGGACTTGTGCTGTCCAGTGAGGGAAATAAATGACCCCCAGCAGCTGTGAGTGCTGATCCTCAGAATCTGCAGAACCCACTTAAATGAATAATAATTAAAGAAATAAATTTCCCTGAGTGCAGCCTCAAAACTTTCGGTTCAGCAATAAAGCCAAGGAGAGACTCAGAAAATGAATCGCTCGTCTCTTTCCGAAGGAAGCCGAGGTGGGTGAGGTGGGATGATAATGGGAACTATTAAAGGAGCCGGCGTGGTTTGAGGAAGCCTTTTCCAGGTCATGTGGGAACAGGCTGAGGAGAGGTGTGTGGTGATACTGACACCTGAGGGATTAAAGGATTGAGCAATCCCAAAACCATGGAATTGAGAGTGGAGGGGCCAAGGGATTGAGGCATCCTGAAGTCAAGGGATTAAAACTGAAGGGGCCATGTAGTTGAGCTCAAAAGGGGTAAGGGATTGTGGAATCCCAAACCCAAGGAATTGAACTCAGTGAGCCAAAGTACTGAGCTCAAAAGGGATAAGGGACTGAACAATTCCAAAACCACAGGATTGAGGAGCAAAAAATAATGGGAAGATGGGATGACCCTGTTGTGGTCATGCCCAAGTTGGAGCGCTGGCCAGCGGAGCTGATCACCTGCCTGCCATTGCTTGGGCAAACCCCTGGTTGTTTCCCTCTGCGTGTAAGATTTCCATGAATTATCCTTGATTTGGGATGGTGGAAGTAGGTGAGAAGCAATGGGCTCAACCCTCATAATTTTAATGATGTTCTCACCCTCTTGCCCATCCCTTGGTCCCAGATCATCCTAACCTTGCATTTCTTCCTTTTTG
>VXAC01005230.1:224558-244872 GCA_013399225.1 Rhipidura dahli | reverse complement strand
AAAAAAAAAAAAAAATTAGATAAGATGCTCAAACAGACCTTTCCACACCATGTGGTCCTGATCCTTGAGCTGTTCCCTAAGAGCAATAAAGCCCTTCCTGAATAATTATGCACGTGAGAATTAACTGTGATATTTGCAGCCAGTTTTTAATGCAAAGGAATATTTGGTATGTTCTTTTTTGGGGTGTGTTTGTTGCATCCCGAGCCCTTGGGTGATGGGGAGCTAAGCAGGGGTGTTGGACCCGAAGGAGCACCCTGATATCCATGTGGGAATGCTGGAAAGCACTGAGTGTTGCTCCTGAGTGCAGTTCCTGGGCTGCAAAGGGAAATTTCTGCCAGCCTTTCCCTGGAGAAGGACCTTGAGCTTGGAGCTGTGTTTTGGGGTTATGGAAAAAAAAAAAACAAAACAGTATGCAGGAGATGAACCTGGACCCTCTTGAGCTGAGTTTTGGGATTAAGGACATAAAAAGGTCTTAATTAACTTATGGATGTTGGTGAAAGGCTACAGCATTCCACCCGCTTGTTTTTAGCACGTTTTTGTTTTACAAGGAGAAATTGTGCCTTTTTCCCCCTTTTCCATCAAAAGGTGGAATTTCAAACGTTGAGCCGAGCGCTGCGGAAAACACCGCGGGACCGCTTGGCTGTGGATTCCTTCTGAGGAGCAGGGAAAAAGAGAAGGAGTTAGGCTGTAGCCCCCGCTATTAATCATAGCTGTAATCATGCATTTAATGAACGTGACAGCTCCCGCTCCCTCCGGAGAGACACGCGGAGTCTCCCGGCTGGATTGGGAACAACAATCACTTCTCACCGCGAGCCACCGGAGCTGCCAGCGTCGGCGTTGGGATGATGCATGAAGAGAAACAACCCCGTTTGCACGGGCTGTGGGTTTCCTTACGGATGATGCTCTTCCAAGCGACTGATTCATCAGGAAAGGGGGAGAGAAATCCACCTGTCCCTTCCACAGGGTAGAAAATATCCCGGCTGACGCCGCTGTGCTGGGTGTAATCACTTCAGAAGCCCTTAATGTGCAGCGCTTGATGCTCTCCCCGGCAGCTTTTCTTATTTTCCTGATTTTTCTTCCCCCCTCTCCTTTCCATTCCTGCTGCCTGGAGTGTGCACAGGGGAGGAACCTGCCCTGGCACTTCTTTAAATTTTCACAGTGAGGGACTTTGGCAATGCCACGGGTGTGGGAGTCGCTCTCCTGATCTGACAGCACCGCTGTGTCCCGATGTTCCCCCCAGTTGGGAAGCAACTGACGAGAAAAACGGGACAGGTCTGGGACTGGGATGTGCCCAGTGTTCTGTCTGGACAAAACAAGACTCCCAAAGTTGAGCCCTGGGGACATCGTTTCAGCTTTTTGTTTAATTTAGGCCAGACTGCAGCAAATTTTGGCTCCTGGTGTTTGAATTTAACCCTTATCCTGTTTTCCATTGTCTTTTGATGTCCCAGTTTCACCCCAGTTTCAATACTACACCCTCCGATGCCAGGAATATAATTTATTAATGTATTTATTAATGCAAATCTCTTGTAATGACCAATTGGGAATTTCGAGTTGACAGCCAGCCTAAAAATCCAAATTTAGGCTCCTTGGACGTCCTGAAAAGTCAAGAACATCCAACCCCCACCTCTCCTGCACCCCCTGCTTGTTACTTTGATGCTCACAAAGCTTTTACTTGTATTTAAACTTCTTTTCCACAATGCAAAAGCTCCCAAAAATACCCTTGTGCCGGAGCCTGAGCTTTCTCCATAAATCCCAGGGGATGGTCAAATGTGTAATTATGGAGCTTCCTTGGGTTGGCTCCTCCTGGGAAATATTTGGGTGTTTTTCTAATAGTTTGAAGAGGATTTGTGTGTGGGGTGAATAATTAGGGAGTGGGAAAGCATGGATGGAGGGTTTCTTTGCCATCTGCCAGGTGCTTTTCCAGATCTGGATGGATCTCCCATGGATTTTGTCATGGGTAGGACTGGCTCTTGGATAGTTAAACTGCCTTTGGGGGGATGTGAGTTAATTCCTGGGATGGGAGATGCATATCATGCTAGAGCATGACTTCTTGCTGGAAAATAAAAACTGGGAGAAAACTCCCACAAAAATCATTCCATGAATGTATTTTTCCCTATGTAAAAATTCCAACCCACTGGCACGAGGCTGTCGGCCCCTTTGTTTATTGTCTCTCTATCTCTTCAGTGATTCCTCCTTTATGGCCATGATGACCTTTAAGGTCACTTCCAGCCCTAACCCATTCTGTGATTCAGTGATTCCAGGATGTGGATTCCAGGCTGCTTTAAATGAAAATGTGTTCATCCCTGTGTATCCACTTTCATCCCCAAATTTTAAATATTTAGGGGGATTGGCCGCTGCCCTTGGGAGCTGATTCCTGGTGTAGCCCATCCTGCTGAAAACAGAATTCCAGAGGGCTAAGGAGGCTCCAGCCCTATCCTAATGGATTTTAATTTGGGGTTTTCTCCCTGCATCATTTGGGAAGTCAACCTTGCTCTTAACTGCAGACGCTTCAGTGGCGTCTTTGGAGCGTCCCAAAGTTTTGCTGGATGTTTAATGTAGCACTAAAAAAGATGCTCCTACAAGCCTGGGACAGGAAGGAATTAAAAAAAAAAATAGGGAAAAAAAAATCCCCCCTCTCAGTGGTGGCTCAAAATGCCCCGTTGGTGGAATTTGATGTGAGGAGGGAACAGATGGGGCTTTGCCGACGCCGGCAGCCGAGTGAGTGACAGCTCGCGGTGCTGCGCTATCGAATTCCACTCGCTCACTTCCCAACACGCCTGCGGTGGCAGGTGAGCGACTGAGCCGCTCTCATCCCACCTGGAAAACTGAAATACAGCTTTTCTTTCCCGTTTGTTCCTTCCTGCACCAGTCAAGGATGATTTAATTCCGTGCGTGCGCGGATGGGAGGGGGAGCTGGGCTTCCCCGTCCGTCTGTGGGGAGCGGCTGAGCCAAGCGTGGAAATTTGCTGGATTGGTGGTGGAAGCGTGGGATTTGCCCGGAGAAGTGTTTTGGCATGTTTTGGGTGCTGAGGGGGAAAATTCCTACTGTGTTTGGGGCTGGCAAGAAGCGCTTCTCCTGGGGCTGCTCCAGAGCTGGGAAGTCCCTGAAGGGCATTTTCGTCCGTTGGTTCCCTGGGAGCTCCATGCTTTGGGTTAAATAAGATTATGGAATCATGGAATGGTTTGGGTTGGGAGGGAACTTAGAGATCATCCATTTCCAACCCTCTGCCAGGGGCAGGGACACTTTTCACTAGACCAGGTTGCTCCAAGCCCCATCCAGCCTGGCCTTGGACACTTCCAGGGATGGGGCATCCATGGTTTCTCTGGGCAACTTGCACCACGGCCTCCCCACCCTCCAGAGGAAGAATTTCTTCCCAATATCCCATTTAACGCTGCTCTCTGGCAGTGGGAAGCCATTCCCCCTGTTCTGCCTCTCCAAGTTCTTATCCAGAGTTCCTCTCCAGCTCTCCTGGAGCCCCTTTAGGCACTTCAAGTGGTTCCCAGGTCTCCCTGGAGCCTTTTCTTCTCCAGGCATAACAACCCCAGATCTCCCAGCTTTTCCTCATAGCAGAGGGTCTCCATCCCTCTGATGATTTTTGTGGATCTAAGGTGCTGAGGGCTGTGTGAATTCCTGCAAAATTCCTTGATTCCAAGCAATGATCCATGTTTTTCTCTCTTTGCAGCACTGAGATTGCACTCCACACCCAGTCCTGGGGTGTCTCCACCTGGCCTGAGCAGATCCTCAACGTGCCGATACATTGCCAGGTCTGTACTTGTGGGAAGCAGGAATGGCGTGCTCCATCTCTGGAATTATGCTCAGGAGGGAGTCAGGAGCTTGAGGAGCAGCTGTTGAACTGCTGGATGATTTGGTGAAGCTCTGGCTGCTGCTTTTCCTCAGCTTCTACTTCAAGGTGGTTGTAAGCTAAGCCAGAGCCTCCCCAGGGAAGAATTTCTTCCCAATACCCGAGCTATCCCTGCCCTCTGACAATGGGAAGCCATTCCCCCTTGTCCTGTCCCTCCATCCCTTGTCCCAAGTCCCTCTCCAGCTCTCCTGGAGCCCCTTTAGGCACTGGAAGGGGCTCTGAGGTCTCTCTGGATCCTTCTCTTCTCCAGGCTGGACATTTCTAGCGCTCCCAGCCTGGCTCCAGAGCAGAGGGGCTCCAATCCTCAGAGCATTTCCGTGGCCTCCTCTGGACCTGCTCCAGCAGCTCCACGTCCTTCTCCTGTTGGAGACCCCAGAGCTGGAGACAGCTCTGCAGGTGGGGTCTCACCTGAGTGGGGCAGAGGGGCAGAAGTCCCCCTTTTCCTGCTGTCCACACCATGGGATGAGCCCAGGATATTCTGGGCTCCCATGGCTGGATCACATGGAGGTTCTCAACCTCCAACACCCCCGAGTCCTCCTCCTCAGGGCTACTCCTCCATCCATTCTCCACCCAGCCTGGATTTGTGCTTGGGATTACCCAGCACGCATCCAGGACCTTACACTTGGCCTTGCACCTCCTTTTAACCCAGGAGCTGCAGACAAACAACAATTACAGAGGTGAAAATGTGCATTTCCCTCTGAAAATGAGTTCCTTTAACTGTATTTTTCATGGATAATGCACTGTGTCCTCAGCAAACCAGAGCTGACTGTGCCCTACCACCAAACTATCTGCTCAGAGAGCTCTGATGTGCCCCCCGTGGTTTGTGTTCACCCGGATCTCAACACTTCCCCTCTTCCACCTGGTCCCACACATCCCTAGAGCTGCTGGATAATTCCCTCTCCAGCTGGGAGCTCATGGAAAACGTGTGCTAAGCAACCGCTGTCTCCTTAATTAGCTTCTAGTGGGACCAGGCAATTAAAAAGGAGTTTTTGTACTCTTTGGTGGCACTTTTTGTTCCCGTGGCCATCACGTAGGTCCTTGTTCTTTTAGGTTCATGAGCAGGTGCCCACTTGAAGGCCATGAAGAGCACCAGGCCCATCTGGTGGGACACATGCTGAAGAGCCCTCCAAGTCATTCAGCCTTGGCATCCTGTGCTGCACGAGGAGGGGGGTGTTTCCTTCCTCACCATATTCCCTAAAAGTGTGGGAAACTCTCTCCACCCCCATAAAATCCGAGGAGAGAATCAGCGTGATGGGGGTGGGAAGGGATCTCACTGGTGACTTTGGTGTTGTCTTGCAGATTTTTAATGATTTGGGGTAAAATTGGCCAAAAATTGAAAATACTTAAGGGCTTATGAGCATGAACTTCCTGAATAGGAAATAGGAGCCCCAAAGCTGGGCTCCTCCGTGGTTTCAGGTGTTGTTGAAGTGTCTTCTCCATGTCACCATGGTGTTGGAGCTGGAGGTTTTCCCTGACCTTGTCCCTCTTTCTCCTTCAGCCGTGCCGTGCAGAGGAGCTTGGCCATCATCCGTCAGGCCAAGCAGAAGAAGAAAAAGAAGGAATATTGCATGTACTACAACCGCTTTGGGAAGTGCAATCGAGGCGAGAGCTGCCCCTACATCCATGATCCAGAGAAAGTGGCTGTCTGCACCAGGTAGGGATGGACACGGCATTGTGGTGACCTGGGGTGTTGGGTGGCTTTGATGCTTCCTTGTGGGATATTCCAAAAGGAAACAAACTGCTGACAGAGAGGTGGGATGATGAGGATGGGAGTTGTGGGTCTGGTGTAGGTTCTGCACTGTTGGGTTGGAAGGATGAGGACCAGACGAGGCCAGAGAATCATGGAATTGTTTGGGTTGGAAAGGACATCAAAAGATCAGGGAATTCCAACCCTCTGCCATGGGCAGGGACACCTTCCACTATGCCAGGTTGCTCCGAGCCCCACCCAGCCTGGCCTGGAACACTTTCAGGGATCCAGGGGCAGCCGCAGCTTCTCTGGGAATTCCATTCCAGGGCCTCCCCACCCTCACAAGGAAAAGTATCTTCCTAATATCTCATCTATCCCTGCCTTCTGGCAGTGGGAAGCTGTTCCCTGTGTCCTGTCCCTCCATCCCTTGTCCCAAGTCCCTCTCCAGCTCTTTTGGAGCTCCTTTAGGCATTGAAAGAGTCTCTAACATCCCTTTGGAGCCTTCTTTTCTGGACTGGGTGAGCCCTTGCCCCAACCACACTCTGGGTTATTCCTTCAGGAGTGCTCCTCAGATCCTCTCAGATCCCTACAACAGGTTTGAATCCCTCAGCCTGTGGCGTTGTGCCGCTCCGAGACTCGGTGATTTATTCCAGGAGAACTGATCCATGTTGGCAGCTCATTAGAGATGCCCAAGAGTTGATTAAACTCCATTATGAGTCATTTAAAAAGTGCAGAAAAGCCAACTCCACTGATGAACTCTGGTGTAATTTCTCCATAAAATTGCCGCTGTGCTGGAATCACTTGGAAGTTGCTCAAAGCTCGATGGGAGACGATAGAGGAGGGGAAGGTGATTTATTGGCTTTTTAACTGATTTTACTTCTTCTCACTCATTCTCCCATATCAAATCCCATAACTCCTTGCCTACTTTAGGAATTGAGCTCCTTGAAATCTTTTGAGTCTCCATCCTGTCTCATTTCCGTGGATCATTGGAGGACAACACTTGATTTCTCCCAGTTTTGTGTCTCCTTATCCCGGTTCCTTTATCTCCAATCCCATTCTTCAGGGTTCCCTCATCATTTTTTAGTTTTGGTTATCTGCTCTCACTGTGGTCACTCCTGGGAAAACTCTGACTCCAAGCATCCTCATGTGCCTTGAGATCCTGGTTCCTGTTCTGGGCCTGTCTTTGCTCCTCCTGGACATTGGCCACTCACACCCGGAGCTTCATCCAACATCTCATAGAATGGGATCATAGAATCCTGGAATGGTTTGGATTGGGAGGGACTTTCAAGATCATCCAATCCACCCCCCTTTCCATGGGCAGGGACACCTCCCACTATCCCAGGTTGCTCCAAGCTTTGTCCAGCCTGTCCTTGAACATTTCCAGGGATGGGGAATCTGCAACCTTTCTGGGCAACTTGAAGTAATCAGGGCTTTTTAGGAAGGAACTTTCTCCTTCTGGGAGCAGCATGTCTGAATTTTGGGATCCAAGCCTTGCTCTGCATACTAATGAGCAGCCAAATATGATGCAAGAGTAGAATCCATCAGGAATCATCAGCTGCTCTTCCAGTGAGAGGGATCTGTACTTATTTATGGTGTGAAATGGGTTTTATGGACAAGCTTGGCAACAATTGTGTGGTTTTGTATAAAAACCACGCATTTTGTGACCCAGCTCTTGTTGAACCCTCTCCATCTGCTTCACCTCCAGGTTTCTTCGTGGCACGTGCAAGAAGACGGATGGGACCTGTCCATTTTCCCACAAGGTGTCCAAGGACAAGGTTTGTATGACTTCCCAGTGGGAATGTGGTTCTATGTGCAAAGGGGTGGTTGGAGGAAGGTTCTTCCTCATTGAGTGCTTCCAACTGAGTTTGGAGTTTCCTTGCTGAGCTGTTCAGGTTCCTGAATCGTGGAATGGTTTGGGATGGATGGGACCTTCAGGATCATCTCATTCCAACCCTTCTTGCCATGGGTAGGGACACCTTCCACTATCCCAGGTTGCTCCAAGCCCCATTCAACCTGACCTTGAATATTTCCAGGGATGGGTCATCCACAGCTTCTCTGTGCCAGGGCCTCACCACCCTAGGAGCTGAGGTCTAGAAAGGACCTGTGAGGTCTTAGAGGTCAAAAAAGACCTCAGAGATCATCAAGTCCATTCAACTGCGTCTAATCCTTCCCTACTTCCATAAGATCACATTTCCCTGGAAATCCCTCTGCGCTGGGGTTGGAGCATGTTTTAACAAGCAGAACTTGGAGGTATAAATGAAAAGAAATTAATTTCTGAAAAGCCAAGCAGCAAAGTCAGGTTGAAACTGTGGCAGAACAACTTTGGAGTTCACTGTTTCCCACCTTTCCCATGTGCCTGGGGCTCTGCATTTTTATTATGTGAGGTGGAAAAATAATCTGGGATTTTTATCTTGGGTTTATCAGTGGTGATTTAGCACCTCAGCCTGTGTTCAGTGGCTGGGATCTCCACTTGGATGTAGCTTTGGAGACTCCAGCACAGAAGCCGAGGTGCCTGAGGCACGTTCCTTGTCTGTGGGGAGCTCGTAAGTTATCTGGGAAGTCGCTCCGAATGAGACATGGAGCACCAGATGTTTTTCACATGGATTTCTCTTCAGAGTCATTTAATCACAAGTACATAAAACAGGGACAGGGACAGCTGCATTCCCTGGCTTGTGGCATGTCAGAGCAGGAATGAGGATGAGGATTGATAGATGGAAAAAAAAGGACAGTTTGGGGATTTTTTTTTTTATCCTGTAACAGAGTCAGACATCAGAAATAAAGAAGCCAAGAATGCAGGAAGCTTTGCAGTGGGATCGGCTGTTGGTTTATCCGAAATTATTGTAATTAATGAGGCCAACAACTTCTTGTCATCCAAGTAAACGATGTGCAACCCTCTGCCTGCACCTTAGGGTTGAAGAATTGAAATTCATCCACAGAACCATAAACTCCAAATTAAATGGAATTTCAGAAGGTGGTAAAGCCATTTTTGGTCCCAAAGCAACAAACCTGGATAAAACTTGGGAATTGGACATGCCCAGGGAGCTGTTGCAGTTGGTGGTTTATCCACCAAAGGATGTGACGGTTGGATGCGGATGAACTTATGGTGTCCGTACCCAGGAATATTCCTTGGCATGTTTAAATTCCTGGTGGAGATGTGGCCTCAGTTTCCCCTCCAGGAACACTGGTGTGTGTTGGACCTAAAAATTTGGCTTTTGGGCTCCGTTTCGGATGGATAAATCTGAGGATGATGGAAAACTCGACGTTTAACTGCACCTCACCAGCTGGAGAAGAATAATGGTGATGTCATGGTAATAAAACTGAATTTAAAAGGAGTGACCACGTCAAGGAGCTGTTTGCCAGTTGCATTTTGGATACAGAATCCCTGGGATGGAATCCCATGGAATGCAGTGACCTCAGTGCATCTCACCTTTATCCTGAGCTAACGAAGTGTCGCCTCAACTCAAGATGAATCATTAATTAACGAACCAAAATCAAAGCAGGCAGTGCCAGCTCTGAAAAGCTTTCGGAGCACGTTTTTTTCCTGCCATGCTTCGTTGGGAAGGGGGATTATTTTTCACAGGATTAACCACCCTGAGGGTGGTTCAAAGGTCTCCTCGTTTGCCACCTTGTCACCAGTTAGGGCTGGAAGAGAAACAACCTCCTCCATGGAGTTCAAACTTGTTCCAGGGTGATTTATTGCCACAGGAATGCCGCTTCCCAAAGCGAGAGGCAACTTTGCTTTCTAAGTCCCAGAGCTCCCCATTAACCCAGGTGATTCTTGGCAAAGGTGGCTTTTCCCTCATTTATCAGGGCTAGGAAAAGCAGGTGAAAGCTCTCAGCAGAGGAAGGAAGCGGTTTTCCTCCTGCTTTTGGAGTTTTTGGAGCGAATCCCACCTTTTCCTCAGATAAGAGATTGTGCATGGCTGGTTTTTGGCTGTTTGAGTTGAGGTTTTAATGCAGTTCATGGGTTTTTTTCCATGTGAGATGATGTGGTGGTTTGGGAATTCCTGATTTTGTTGGCCCCCTCAATTTCACTTTGTGGTTGTTGGAGAGGGACACCCAAAAAACCTCTGCATCAGAGGAGCTTCAGGTTGTTGTGTATTTCACCTCAGTGGGATTTTACTGGGATGGGGTATCCAATCCAGGAGGTAAAGGATCAAGGGCTTGCAGGGTTTGGCTCTTGGTTTCAGGACAAAACCATTTCTCAGCCTTGGTGTGCTACTGTGCCTCAGTTTCCCCACTCAAAAATGGAAATAGTAACTATTTTCTATGGACAAAATACCTATTTTCTATGGGAAACAGTGTGGATTCAGCTGTTGCAGCAGCAGGGAGCTTTTCCCCATCCTAGTGCAGCAAACTCCTTGCTCTGAGCAGGGAATGGTCTCCAGGATGGAGGACAGCTCCAGATGGTCACGAAGCTTTGTAGATCTGAACTCCAGTGGTTTCCACCACCTTCTGGTGATGGAAAAAAGAGCCTGGAGAAGAAGGAAAGCTCTTCTTGTTCTGCAATGGCCAGGGACACCTTCCCCTATCCCAGGGTGCTCCAAGCCCCATCCAACCTGGCCTTGAACACTTCCAGGGATGGAGCAGCCGCAGCTTCTCTGGGCAACCAGTGCCAGGGCCTCACCGCTTGAGAAATTTTGCTCCACAGGAGACCCAGGCAGAGCCTTTGGTGTGAAGCATCCACTGAAGTGACACACGGGGAATTCTTCCACAATGGATCAGAGCCACTGACACATCCCAGCGACGGGGAGAAACCAGGAAATCTGAAGGAAGCAAAGGTTCCGAGAGGCTGGGACTCGAGCAGCCGCCCACTGCTGTTCCAACAGCTTTTCCCCTTGAGGAACTCGGAAAGAATCAGCATTTTTCTCCCTAATAGAGCTTCAAAACTCAGTTGTGAGCAATTTGGAGGCTCACGTGGAGTTTCGGGTTCATTTAGCTGCTGCCTCCAGAGCTTGTAGAGAGTCAAAGCTGTCGAAGGCGGCCGCAGTGCCCCAGTGCCTTGAATTAATGTTATTGTTATTTGTGTGGACGTGCTGGGGTGCAAACAAGGTTAATTGAAATGAGAGCGCTGCTTCCTCTTGATAATGGCTTGGGCTTGACAGCGAGGAGGAGTTTATTTTTGTCGGAGAGCTGCCTTTATTATCCCTTTTTATTAGAGCTAATTTGGGCTCTATATCAAAAACTACATTAAGGGAATCGTTTACGGTCACACCACCAGCACCGCCAAAGATCGCCCCAGAGCCCTGTCCTTTATGTTAATGTCTGCAGTTAAAAGACAATTAAAAATAAACTCTCCTCTTTTAAAGCACCCTTTGTTTTCTTTCCTCTCCGGCCTCCAGCGAGGCAATTTAGTTCAACCCTTAATGTGCCCTTCAGGGATAAGGGATTTTTCCAGATAGCCCCGGGGCCGTGGTTATTGCAGGGTCGTAAATATTAGTTGGGGATGCTTGAACTGGTGGGACCAGCATGCTACTGGTGAACGGAGGGATCAATACCACGCCGAGCAGTGAGGAAATTCGGGATGTTGGAGCAGGAGGAGCCAGACTTTCGGGAAGCGCACGTTCCCGGCGGCTGCTGCCTGGTCGGGGCGGGAAGCTGCCGGAGGTATCCGGTGAGTTAAGGATGCTGAAATATGGCAGCAGGCTGGTAATTTGTTTTTAATGATAACAGCTGGCAGAAGGTGAAGTTTGTGCTTTGAGGACGATGAGGAGAATCCTTGCTCCATCGGTTTTCCCCCCCCCACCCCCCGTCGGCTGTCGCGCTGCGGAAGCTCGGGAATGCGGGAGCGCGGGATCAGGGATCTTCTCTGTATCCCACTGCTCTCCTTCTCCAATGCTTGTGGCAGGAGCCTGGGCTCTCCTCCTCCTTTCCCTCTCTCCCAGAGCATCCTTGCCCCAGAGCACAGGGACAGGCATTACAGCCCTGGGGGATTCCAGGATAACGCCTTAGAATGATGCGGCCTCTCCAAAATCCTTGCGCAGTTGTTTTTTTCCCCCCTTTTCTAGGAACCACCTTTTGAGCCTTTATCCACCCCCTCTTCCAGCCAGCTGTTTCCATGGAAGAGCCAAATGGGAAGCGCACCCAGGATGCCGTTTTGGCCTTTGTGATGGTCAGAATTCCCTGTGGGCTGTGCAGCTGGGCTGGGTGTGATCCCTGCGCTGCTGTTCCCATCTCCATCGCTGCATCATCCCTTGGGAAAGGTGTTCCCAGGGTTTGTGACATTCCCCCAGCCCTTCCCTACGCTGTCCAGTGGGAATTTTCTTCCTGGTGGCAGATTCCAGCTTTTCACCCTCTCTCCAGCATCCTGAAGGATGCTGAGGGAAGCACCTTTGCTGCCTGCGTATCCAAACACCGGGAACACGTAATACCAGGGAGCTGCCTTGCAGGAAACCAATGGAAGAGCTAAAAATACCTCTGGGATTGGTGGCTGGCAAAAGATTTCTATTTATTTTTCACTTGTCACGCTTTTATTTCAGGTCTGGGGGTTGCAATGATTCCGAGTCACGGGTTTAGGAAATGCTGACGGATTTCTCCTCCTCTTGCAGATGCCAGTGTGTTCCTACTACTTGAAGGGGATCTGCAGCAACAGCAACTGCCCCTACAGCCACGTCTACGTGTCCAGGAAGGCAGAAGTGTGCCAGGATTTCCTCAAAGGATATTGTCCCATGGGAGAAAAGGTAAAGAGGGATTTATCCCAGCCGTGAGCAGCTTCCTGTGCAAGCTGTGGCACCGCAGGGAAGAGCTGGAAGCTGCTCAGCATCTGGATGTGATGAAGCTGCAGTCCTGTGCTTTTCCAAAGGGTTTTGGCAAAGTGGTTTTGGCTGGGGAAAAAAAGGGAAAGAAATCAAAGGCTTCAGGTCATCAGTGTGCTGGTGTTTCCCTGGGAAGAGCTTCCATGGGGTGTCCATGTTATCAGTGTCCGAGCTGGAAGCACCTGCCCTGAAAACCCCTCACTTAAATAGATGAAAAATGAAGGAAAAGATTTAGGATTCCCTGTTTCAGCTGGAAAATCCGTAGGCATTAATGCTTATTTTCCACCCTGGCTCCATGACAGGTTAAAATGTGAACCTTAAGTCCCGTGGCTCAGTTTTAGGAGCCAGACCAGCCTTGCTCAGCCAGCTGAGCACCCAGCTGTGCCTGGAGAATTCATGGAACCACCTCCAGGTCCTGGGGGTGGTTTGGATCCATGCAGTGACGTCCTCCATGGACTTCCTGTGCGCCCTGGGGAGATTTGCAACCTCATGCTTGAGCTTTTTGTATCTGATGTAAGGTGGAGCTCATGGGAGCAGCTTTCCTGGAGCAGGGCTTGGAGCCAGCTGCCATTTGCTCTTCCAAAGGAATTTGAAAGGCACAGGATCTCACTTTTTCATGCCATGGCTAAGGGAGAGGGTTGGCCATGCTGGTGTTCCCTTGGGAATCCAAGTGACTGCCCTAACTCCTCTTTGCCATTTTCCACATGGGTTATGGGTTATGGTGTGGGATTTCTGCTCATCCTTGGACAGTTGTGACCAGCAGGAAAGGGGGAATTCTGCCCCTGTGCCCCACTCAGGTGGGACCCCACCTGCAGAGCTGCCTCCAGCTCTGGGGTCCAACAGCAGAAAGATGTGGAGCTGCTGGAGCAAATCCAGAGGAGGCCACAGAGTTGCTCTGAGGGCGGGAGCCCCTCAGCCATGGAGCCAGGCTGGGAGAGCTGGGAATGTCCAGCCTGGAAAAAGGAAGGCTCTGAGGAGACTTTAGAACTGCTTCCAGTGCCTGAAGGGGCTCCAGAAGAGCTGGAGAGGGACCTGGGACAAGGGATGGAGGGACAGGACAAGGGGGAATGGCTTCCCACTGCCAGAGGGCTGGGATAGATGGGATATTGGGAAGAAATTCTTCCCAGTGAGGGGGGTGAGTCTCTGGCACAGGTTGTCCAGAGGAGTTGTGGATGCCCTGGAGGGCTCTTCTCCTTTTCTCCATCCCTGTAGTGCTCATTGGCAGAGGTACAACCCATCAAGAGTAGCTGTAGGTGCTCAGATCCCACCAGTGTGGCCACCAGCCTGTCCCAGAATCCAAACACAACAGTGGATGGAATGCTGGAATCGTTTAGGCTGGAAAAGACCTCTAAGATCACTGAGCCCAGCTTTTAACCCAGCATTGTCAAATCCCACTAAGCCCTGTCTGGTGTTTTCCCCATCCTTTCCTGAGGAGAAACCACCAAACACTAAAAACCAGGGAAAAAAAGCCAAAAGTGAGAGTTTTAAGGAAAGCAGAACATCAGCAGCAGTGATGAGAAGCTCTAATAAATTAGTCTGGGCCTAATTACTTTTCGTGGCAGCGCGTGGAGGGGGACTTGATGCAGCATAAACATTCCCTCGGAAGGAAAACAGAGGCATCCTGCCACCTCCCTCCAGCACAGCGCCAACCATGCACGCAGGGTCCCGACAATTATTTTTAAAATATTCCAATTTAAATGAAAATATAAAAGAGATATTTAGAATATTTATTCTATTAGGAAAAGTGCTTACGGCGTCACTTTCGGAATGTCGGGAAAGCATTCTCCTCCAGATGATGGATAGCAGCCTGTAATTATATATGGGGAGAAATTGCTGAGCGGGCCATATTTAACTGGGGAGGAGAAATTCCAGCTTGGGCCATTAAGGGTTAATTTTATTCTCTAAATAATATAAAAAGTGCTGAGTCCGTGCCTTTGCTCCAAGTAGAAAGTCCTCAAATGGACCCCGGAGAGTTTATAATATTCCACTGAATCAAGGAAAAATGTTAACCTTGCTTCATAAAACGATGGCTTGTTAAAGATGCGCAGTCCCTTTTCTTGTGAATTATTTAGGACGGGAGTAAATCTTCCCTCGTTCTGCCTTTCCCTGTCCGATGAATGTTGGTTTGAAGCGCCAAGAGCACGGAATGCGAAGGTGTGGAGCATCCTGGCTGGATAAACTTCCAACAGGGATAGTCCATAATTAGGAATTTAGGTTGTTTTATGCTGATATTTGGCACACTGGGCTCTTCTCCCAGTTTTCCTCTTTGTGCTCTCCCAGAGGAACACGGTTCGTGATTTTTAGCAGACCTCCATCAAAAATGTCCATTATTATCCATAATTTATGACGTGTTGTTGGCAGTGTTGTCTCTCAAGTACTTCCTGGGATGTGTTGCAGTATTCTCAGGACAAGCTGATCCACCTTTGACCCATTCCATGTGCTGTAATTCCAACTGCTCTTCATATATATGATTCCAGGACTGACCCGTTCTGGCTTATCAGGGACTTAGAATTAAGTGAGAAGGCTTTAATTATACATTCCCAAGTCCTTTTTCCAGGAATTTGGACTGTAGAGGGTCTAAATCCACCCTTGGGGATAGGGGACAGCTCCTATACGAGACCATGACCACATCTTTCATTAAGGGAATGTTACCCCTAATATTAATTAATCAGTCAGTGTTGGACCAGTGTTGGAGGTCTTTTCCAACCTAAATGATTCCAGGATTCTTTTTTCAGAAGGGAGCTGGTGGCAGAGCAAGGGCCTTGATTTCCAGCATTCCTACAGGTTCCTTGTTTGTGGGTTGGGAAGTTTCTCCCCCACATGTGCTTCCTAAAGGGATCATCCCTGAACACAACGTCTTAAGTGTCCCTTAAAGCCATGGAGCGATTCCCACCTTGGAGATCTCTGTCCCAATTTTCCTGGAGCTCCCTGCCCTTCCCTGTCACCCTGACCTGGTCATGTTGGGAGGGGCTGGTCCCTCTCTGGGTTGGCCACCTGCGCTGGAGGAAGCCCCAAGAGAGAAGTGGGAAGAGAGGGAGAAACGGGGCCTCTTGCAGGTTCTCCCCAGGGTTTTCCGGTCATGTTTTAATGAGCTGCTCTACAGTCAAAGCTCCTCTCTGGTTCCACATCCCTCCTCCCATGTGGGGCCTCGTGCAGGGGCTTGGAGCAGGAGCTTTCTGGGAGAGGATGGGATGAGGCTGTTGGGTGGGAGGGAAGAGGCAGCGCCAGTGGGTGAAGCTGCCTGTGGTGGGGTGACCCCAGAGCGAGGGAGAAACAGGAGGAGACATTGGATGGAGACATTTTGGATGCCCCATCCCTGAAAGTGTTCCAGGACAGGTTGGACAGGGCTTGGAGCAACCAGGGATAGTGGGAGGTGTCCCTGCCCATGGCAGAGGGTTGGAACAGGATGGGCTTTAAGGACCTTTCCAACCTAAACCAAATTTTATGGCAAACCGTGGGCTGGGATCTCTGTGTGGCCAAGAGCCCAGAACTGGGAATTAGGACAAGCACTTGCATCACATCCATAGATGGTCCCAAGGCTGCCTTGGGCTTTGCTTTACAGGCACAAAAGATGAAGGAGGGTGGATTTAGATGGGATACTGGGAAGAAATTCCTCCCTGTGAGGGTGGTGAGGGGCTGGAATGGAATTCCCAGAGAAGCTGTGGCTGCTCCATCCCTGGAAGCGTTCCAGGCCAGGTTGAACGGGGCTTGGAGCAACGGGGGATAGTGGAAGGTGTCCCTGCCCATGGGAAGGGGGTGGAACGAGATGAGCTTTAAGGTCCCTTCCAAACCAAACTATTCCATGATTCCATTGCTGCATCTGGAAGATTGTTTTGTATTAAATAATCGTCCCCGCTCCGTGTCCATTAGCACCGGAGCCACATTAAATCCCTCTCTCCGGATTGTTTCCATCGGCTGCCTTGGAGCCTGTGGGTAAATTGTTCCCTCGTGGGAACTGTTAAACAGTGAGACACAGTGAGATTAAACAGCGAGGCTTCCCTAGAAAGGCACGGGTAGATGTGCTGGAATAAATCATGGATAAGAGGGGAATCTGTTCCCATCCCTCTGGAATCCCAACTGGCACAACCCCAGCCTTACGATGGCGAAGCTCGACCCAGGGGACCTGCCATGGCAGGAGGGTGGAGCTGTGCTGGGACTGCTCATCCCAGCTTATCTTATTCCTAAAATCCATCTTTTTGCTGGACCAACAGCTCTCACCAGAGCTCTGATTTCCGCCTTATCCATGTTAAAAACATGGGATGGGGCAGGGGCAGCACTGCCTGAGGAAGTGCTGCTTCCTTGGGAAGAATAATTTTCCTCCCCCAGGTGGAGCTTGGTGGTTTTTTTGCAGTGGCAGCTGCTTGATTTTGCTGTAGAAAATTGAAATGCGGGGATTTTTTCTCAGCTGAAGCCTCGTTCTTGTGTGGGTTTTTTTTTTTGTGTGTGTGTTTGGTTGGTTATTTTTTCCTTTTCTGGTCAAAGTTCAACAATTTCCCACCAGAAACTTGCTTTGTGTGTCTAATACATTCAATTTAACACATTTCTTTAGAAAATGCCACATGATCTGTGTGACAACAGCAAATATTAAATGTCTGTGGGGTTTTCCCTTAATTATCCAGTGATGGAGAGAAGAAGCCTGGGATCCTTGTTTTCCTTAAACTTTTGTCACGGAAAAGTGAAGCTCAGCACTGTTGGTGCTTTCTGTTCTCAGCTGGCTTTTCTGGTTCAACCAGCATTTTTCTTTCCTCACAGCCATCAGATCGTGGTGTTTCTGGTCTTTTTTTCCCCCTCTTTTGGTCACAGGTTGACTCCCAACCAACTTGGCTTTTCCTTGAGGAACTCTTGAACAAAAGGTTGTCCAGCCCTGGCACAGGTTGACCCAGGAAGTTGTGGAATACTCATTCCTGGAGGGGTTGAACATCCCTGTGGATGTGGGCACTTGGGGACAAGACTTAGTGGTGGCCTTGGCTGGGGGAATCGGATTTTCCAACCTGAAGGATTCCCTGATTCTGTAATAATTTGGAAATAGCTGATGGAGAGCTCTGCCTTTGAAAGCTCGTTTATAGTCCACTGCAGCTGTATGAAAATCAACTACAAAAGCAACTTCGTTTTATTTATCCTTAATTTTGGCTCTGGTTGACAGATGTTTTCTGTGAGTTTGATTTGGGATTTTTGTTTTCCTATAATGTTTCACAGAAATCTTCAGTCACCAAACTGATGAGCGAGTGAAATTCTTGTTTAAAATAAAAAATGTGTAGGTTTGGTAGTGGGGCTGTTTCTAAGGTCATCAGTGGTGTCCAGGATGGATTTGAGCTGGCTGAAATCTCTCCAGGTTCATCCCGTTGGTTTGCTGGGAATGTTGAGTCTTTGTCCACGTCCTCTGGGCAATGAATGCTGCTGATAATAAATGATAAAATCCCAGTCATGGCAATGGGATCTTCCCATTGGAAGCATTTTGTAGCCTTTAGAAGAGGTTTAAAACCAATCAGGATTCTTCTGTGGCCGATCCTATCTGTGTATCTTTATGGAAATCTTGTGGGTTTTGAGTTGTATCTCGTAGATTGTAATGGGATAATGAGGGTTCTTATTGCTCCTTTAAGTGTAGCATCTCCAGTGGAATTCCAATCCTTACATTAAAGATGGGGCTTATCAGGATGAACTGGAACTGCTTAATAGCCTGGGATTGTTGATAACAGCACCAAGATAAATCCCAGGCTGTGATTTTCTCTTTCTTACCCTTTAATATCTTTGGAGAAGGAGTTGGGGCACAAAGCGTGAAAATTGGGAAGTTTGGGAGAAAAGCAGCCACAGAATCACAGCTCTAAAGTGGGAATGTTGCGATGAGGCAGAGAGTTCCTGATTTCAACCTGAACTTTTGCAAAGATGGACACAAAACCCAGCAGATTTGGTCTTTGCTTCCTGTCTGGAATCTCCCTTTGATCTGGTCTGTTCTCTGTCAGAAAATCCCCACATCCTGTGAGCAGTGGGGGATTCCCAGGATCACAGAATGAGTCAGGTTGGAAGGGACCACGATGGAATTATCTGGTCCAACCTCCCTGCTCCAGCAGGGCCATCCCAGAGCACAGGGTGCAGGACTGTGTCCAGATGGTTCTGGAATAGTCCTGGTGAGGGAGACTCCACACCCTCTCTGGTCTCTGTTCAGGGCTCAGTCACTGCACAGGGAAGAAGTTCTTCCTCATGTCCAGGTGGAACTTCCTGGGCATCAGTTCCTGCCCATTTCTCTTGTGCCATTTCTGGGCTCCACGGAGCAGAGCCTGGTCCCTGCTCTGAGCCCTCCCTGCAGGCAGGGACAGACAGGGATGAGGTTCCCTCTCAGCTGTGTCCCCTCTCGAGGCTGAACACAGCCCCAGCTCCCTCAGCCTTTCCTTGTAAGGGAGATGCTCCAGTCCCTTCTCCATCCTCGCTGTCCTCCTCTGGACCTGCTCCAGGAGTTCTGTGTCTCCAGCACTGGACAGAGCACTCCAGATGTGCCTCACCTGTGCTGAGGAGAGGGGCAGGATCCCTTCCCTCAACTTGCTCTTCCTAATGCACCCCAGAATCCCATTGGACTCCTTCCCTGAGCCACCTGGAACCAGGCACATGCTGGATCCCCATCACCCTGATGGAGATGATGCTGTTGGGAATGTCCAGCAGGCATCTGCCTCGCTCCACACCCAGCAGCAGCGATTTGGGGTTGGGAATGACCATCGATGAGAAGCCCATGTGAAAGTGGCTCCATTGTGGGGTGGGTGGGATTGTGGGGGTCCCTGATGGAAAGGGGGTTCCTCAAAGCAGTGCAGGGGATGGTTGAATTCCACAGGCTTTGCCACAAAGGGATGAATGCCAGGTTTGGAATTCACCTTCTGGGTGTCCAAAGAGTTACGGCCAATGACTCGATATCCAGTGGAAACCAGTGACAAGTGGTGTCCCTCAAGGGTCTGTACTGGGACCAGTGCTAATTAAGGCCTTCATTAATGACATAATAGGATTGGGTGCCCCCTTGGCAAGTTTGCAGGTGCCATTGTTCCGTAGAATCCTGGGATTGCAGACTGGTTTGGGTTGGACGAAACCTTGAAGACCAGTTCCAACCCCCTGCCATGAGCAGGGATTCCCTTTCAGCTGCTTTGCTGCCTCTTAAATATAATTTTCCCAACGATTTTTAAAACACCATCCCGGTCTTGCTCCAGCTCCAGAGGTATTTTAGCTCAAATATTGTTTTATTTCCTGGAAATATCAAAGGAGAGTGTTTATGGACTTGTGGTAGATGCTAGAGAGCTTTTAGATCCCAAATCCCTCTGATCTTTTGGAGATGACCATCAGGAGACCTCCCTTCCCTGCAGGCATTTTGCTGGACAGACTGTTTTGAGGGCAGAAACTTGTTTTGGAGCAAATTCCTTCAGATAACCACATCGGTTAAATTCCTCCATCATTATTCCAGTGTGGATGATGTTCGGATGTATTGTCCTCCTGCTTTTAATGACAGGGAGCTGGAATTTTTTTTCCTTTTTAAGGCTTTTTCCATCTGCAGCCAATTATAAAAAAGCCATCGGAAAAAAGCCATTTACTGGCTGTCACTTTGGAGTGGCGTCAAAACAGCTCCAGCACCTCCAGCCATCACTTCCCCAACAGCCACTTAGGAGGACATTAAAACAGCCTGACATCCATCCAGCCCGGTAATCCCGTTGCTTGGCCATGGGGATACCTGGAATAGTTTTGTCAAAAGCTGCGTGGATGTTCAAGAGGGCTTTAAAAAGTAGAAGACACTGGAGTTGAGGCAGTTGAGTGTTGGGGATTTTAATGCTCCTCGTCCCCTGGTTGGTGGGGACTTGTGTCCATCGTGATAGATAGAGGGATGGACATGGATCCCAAGGAGATGGGAAGATGCTCCAGCACTTCATCATCTCTTCACAGAATCACAGAGTATTCTGAGTTGGAAGGGACCCACAAGGATCATCAAAGTCCAACCCTTGTCACCTGCTGTCCCCCAGCGCTGGGAAAGGAGCTGGGCG
>VXAC01005230.1:203596-224515 GCA_013399225.1 Rhipidura dahli | reverse complement strand
GTTGAGATTAAGCCTGGAGATAACTTGAGAAGTTCATCCTGGTCAAACTGCTGCCCAGGAGCCAGGAGTGCCAGGCTGGATGGGATCTCTCCTCCCCAGCCCGTACAGTCAGTGGGTGGTTTCTTGGTTGGCCCAGTGACCCAGCTGAACCTTCCTCCCACCCTCCATCCCCTCCTGCCAAGCTTGTTCATGGAAAATGTTCATTCAATCATTCCCAAGACTGAGCCAGGACTTTCCACCAGTTGCTGCCTCCTCCTTTGCCAGCTCCGTGCTAAAGAAGGCTGGGCCCTGCAAACCTCCTCATCCCTCTCTCACTCTTGGAGCACATTGGGCCCCGTTGGACCATTTAAGGCCTTGTTGATCCTTGACAGCACCTGGAATTTCACCCAAAGCTGCCTTGGCAGCCAGGGAGGAGTCCTGGACACAGGATCTGCCAGCTGGGCACCATCCCAACCCCGGGCACCGTTGCTGGACAGGCTGTGGAGGGAACCCCACAGCGGGGAGACTGGCACTGGGACATATCCATAGGATACTGGCGTCCTTGTCAGCACCTGGTGGAGCTGCAGTGGGGTGAGATTTCTCCCTGTGGCTTTTTAGGGATTCTGTGGCGTTTTCTCATCTCTGGTGGAAGGGACCAGATTTTTTTCCCTTTTTATGGCCCAACCTGTGGGCTGGCGGGGGTCCCGGGCGGGGGGGGTATAATTAGCCACCCCGACAGGTGGCAGGGATCGGATGGCCCCCAGCACCACCCCACAGCCCCGCTCAGCTTCACCCCGGCTGACGCGTGGCCGGTGGCAAAATTCCCTACAGAAGCCTGGCCCCAGCACGTTGGATCTGGCAGGAACAGGGCGAGCTCCTGTAAATAAACAGAAGGGGCTTTTCCAGCCTCCAAAGGCTATTCCAGCCTCACTATCCCAGCCCTGGGACAACGGGGATGGATGGGGTGTTGTGGGAGAAGGGCTGGAGCTCCAGGAACGGCGGGAATGGCGTGGAAAAGCCATTAGCAACCCGATCTGGGGACGTGGCCCTGGGATTAGTCGCACACGGTTTGTTTTCTTTATTAAGTATCTTTTTGCCATGGAGCCAATAAACATGGGCTGCTCCAAGGATTCACTTGGAGGTCGGGCCTGGAGAGACCACTTGGGGAGGTGGCACATCCCGGTGCTCAGCCAGGGTCATGGCACTGTCCCACCCCGTAGGGATTTGTAATTGGTGCCCCACTGGGAAGGAACAGCCGCGTTTCTTGGCGTTTTCCCAAAATAACTTCATTCCTCGGTGTAGCACTGATGCTTCCATGTGGCTTTTTGAGGTCAGGGCTCTTTTTTTCCTGCTCTTCTTTGCAAGTCTATTTTGTGCTGGAAACCCCTATACAGAAGAGGATTTCACATCCTTTTCAGGGATCATCCTGAGCACAGCCAGGATTTGGACTTGATGATCCTTGGGAGTCCCTTTCAAATCAGGATATTCTGTGATTCCAGGAACTGGGGATGGTCAGACCAGGACCCAGCACCAAGAGCCTGCCCACCCCCACAATCCTGTTCCCTGTTGGGATTCTCCCTTCCAGCTGGGCTTGGAAGCTCTGCCTCCATATTCATCCCAGTCTTCAATCCCTAATGGGCTGTTCCTTTATTTTTTTCTCTTCCCTAATTTTGTTCCATTTATTTTAAAATGAGTTATCAGGTTGAGGGATTTGCTTTTCTGCTTGCTAATATTTTGGGAGAAATCCCTGTGTTTGAATTCCTGTCCGGTCACTGCCTTTTCCAAGTGTTTTCCTTTGGTCCAGGATATATCCTGTCTGCAGCTGAAGCGGGAAAATGAAGAAAATATCCTTTGGAGCCAGGCTGGGAGAGCTGGGAATGTCCAGCCTGGAGAAAAGAAGGCTCTGGGCAGAACTTAGAGCCCCTTCCAGTGTCAAAAGGGGCTCCAGGAGAGCTGGAGAGGGACTTGAGACAAGGGCCAGGAGTGCCAGGACACAGGGAATGGCTTCCCACTGCCAGAGGGCAGGGTTAGATGGGATATTGGGAAGAAATTCTTCCTCTGGAAGGTGGTGAGGGGCTGGAACAGAATTCCCAGAGAAGCTGTGGCTGCCCCTGGATCCCTGGAAGTGTCCAAGGCCAGGCTGGACAGGACTTGGAACAGCCTGGGATAGCGGAAGGTGTCCCTGCCCCAGGCAGGAGGTTGGAACTGGATGATTTTTAAGTCCCTTCCAACCCAAAGCATTCCATGATTCCATGTTCCTATGAAACAGGAATCCCACAGGATTTGGGAGCCATGGCAAAGCCAGGCACTGTTCAGAGCTGACTCTACATCCAGGTTGCCTGTTGGTTGTACAGTTACCTCCCATTCCAGTTCCTTGAAGTGGAAAATCACAGAAATGGGGCTTTCAGATGGATTTTTTTTGTGGAAAAGCAGCGCTGTCGCTGCACTGTCCCCCACCATCCAGCCCATATCCGTGTGTCCATGTGGATCCCAGCCCTCCTGCTGCTCAGCACCATCCCCAACCTCCAGCACACGAGCTCCTTGCTCCGCTGCCGACTTCAGCGCTTAGCCTCGGGCGATGGAGCTGCCAAATCCTTCTGCTTTTCAAGGAGAGGGCTCAGCAGGAATCCCGCTTAATCCCAAAGGTCAGCATGGGGAGCGGCTCCCGTGTCCCCAAAGTCAAGTTGTGTTAAAAGGGCAGGACCTGACCTCCATCCCACATCACTGGGAGGATGGATTTTTATAAACAGGCCAGAACGGTGGTGCTGAAGCCCTCCCTGTGTTTCTCTTCCCATGGATTTATCTCGTTTTCCCCAAAATTGGAGTGTCTGTAGCACAGAGAAGTGGGATGCTTGGGCATCCGAGTGTGGAAGGACCCACATTTCTCATGGAGAAGGTCATCAAGGGAATGGATGTTGGAGTTGGGAATTCTTGGTTGTGCCACGTGTGTTAGGTTCAGTCTCTCCTTGGATGTCATGGCATGGTCCAAAAGCCAGACTGGGTGGGATGGAGCATCCTGGGTAGGAGTGGATCCACATGGGACTTAGAGGGGTCCAGGACCTGCTCCCACCCTTCATCCCTTGGAATATGCTGGGATGAGCTCTCTGGATTGCTGGGAACAGAGATTTCTTTTTCCTTCCTCCCCCTGACATTCCCAGGCACCCAGATAGAAATCCCAGCTGATGACATTTCCTCTTCCCTGCCTGCATCTCTTCCTGCCTTTCCCACTGCCCAAAAGTGCTGTTTCCGAGCAGAAAGCCTCTTGGGGAAGCTCGTGCTGATGACACCTCACCCTCACCAGCAGTGCTGGGAGCTGCCAAAATCCAGAGCTGGGAGTGTAGGAGCATTTTTAGGGATGAACAGCTCGATGCTATTGTTTTGACAGCCCCATTCCATGGCCATGCTGAGCTTCCTTGGATGGGAGTGAATCAGCCAAGCCCTGGGAAGAGCAGGTTGAGCTCCAGTCCTCATCTGTCTTCCTCAGAAGGGTGGGCCAGGCAGCAATCCCAAAAGAAGTCCTAAAAGGATTTTGTTCCTGCTCTTTCTCAAATCCTAGGTGTGTCTGGGACAACAAAACCCTGTGTCCTCTCCAAAGCCATCTTCTCCAGCCTAAATGATCTCCTTGGGATCTCCCAGCACCACCGCTGTGAGGGTAAATCTTTGTTGTTGTGGCTTTGGTGGTTTGAATCTGTAAAATCAAGCACTTGGAAAAACCGTGGGCGAGTGTGGAATGTCCCAGAGTAGAAAATTATTTTTAGTAGTGTTTTTTTCATGGAATATTGTTCTGATGCGGGGAAGAAAACAGCACATCCCTCTCTCCCTTTAGCAAGGTGTTGGTGCCACCTGAAGGAGCTCAGCTGTGGATTCCTGTGCTCCCACAGGGTTTTCCCTGCCTTTTCCCAACTCTGCTCCCTCTTTCCCTGCCTCTTCCCAACTCTGCTTCCTCTTTCCCTGGCAGTGCAAGAAGAAGCACACGCTGGTTTGTCCCGACTTTGCCAAGAAAGGCGTCTGTCCCAAGGGTGCCCAGTGCAAACTCCTGCACCCCCAGAAGAGACGTCACCCACAGAAGGTTGGAGAGGGTGGAGACCACAACAAGCCCCCTTCCAAGTGGAGACGGATCCAGGAGGTGTCGGGCAGGTAGGAAAGAGCTCATTTTGCTTCTTTCAACACTTTTCTTCTCAGCCCGCACCAGATTTTTTCTCTTTCAGGTGTGTTGTGTTCCCTCTGTGTCCTGGTTTAGCTTAAGATGTTGTTGATGTGGGTTGCTGTGGTGCTTCCTGATGGAGCCACCCTTGGGATGGGCAGTGTCCACGCTTGAGGAAGAGCTGATGGAGAGGAAAGAGTGGATTCACGCTTAGGAATGTGCCATCCAGGGCTTTGGCACCTCCAAGCATCTCCGAGGCTTTTGTAGACCTTCCTCTTGGAGATGGAGGAGTCCTGATGGAGATTCCACTGCTGAAAGTCCAGGTCCAGGTTATCCACAGTGATGTGGGAAACTGGAAAACATCGTCGTCCCTCTTCCTTATGTCTATGTCGGAGAGCAGAGCTGAGCCCTCTCTGTGGCATGGAGGGGCTGGAGGATCAGAAATGGGGATGGACATGGAGATTAGAGGCTTAGGAAGAGTTTGGTGCCAGGCTGGGCCCTTGGTTAATCCTTGGAAGCTCTCTGAGCTCTCCCTGTTGTTTTTGGGTGCCAGGATAGAGCCACAGGCTGATGATGGATGTGTTGATCCTCATCCTCACAGGGAGATGGATTTTCCTGAGCTTGGCACATCCTCTGCCCTCACTCCCAAGTCCTGCCTTCAGGACAACTATATCCCAACGGAATTAAAATTAAAACCAAATGGAAATTTGGTTTTAAAATCCAAAATCTCCAAGTCCTGCTCAGTGGAAGGAGAAAGGATCGATTCGGGTGCTCGGCTTCTCTGTGGCTTTTTGTGTTAGGAGGTGGGAGTGAAGGTGGGATGGAAAGGGATGGACCTGGGAGCTTTGCCAGGCTGGTCCATGCTCCTGGAATCCTCCATGGTCTGGGCCTGGGCCTCATCCTGGCCCTGCCTTGTAAGGTAGCAGAGGGGGACGAGCAGCTAAGCGGGTTCTCTGAACTTATCCCGGGTGACAGAAGAGCCTTGGAATGACACCCAGCTCACGTTCCCGGTGTGAACGAAGTGTAAAATAGCTCCTTGCTCTTTTTAAGGAAGGAGGAATGAGCTCAGGCCTGGCTGGTTGGGAGGCTCCTCGCGTCCTCTCCTGGGAAGGGAGCACGCCCCAGCTTGGAAGCTGCTCCAGAGGGGTTTTTTTTTCCTTTATTGGCACCGTCATGGGAGATGTCAAAGGATCTGGAGTGTCAAGTTAGCTTGGGAGAGAGTGGCAGGGCTGGGAATGAGCCAAGCCCAGCAGGACATCTCCAAGCCATCCAAACTCCCCACGCCCTCCATCTCCCCTTCCCTCTGCTTGATCCCAAACAGAAGCCCAGCACCTCCACAAGAATCTGAGGAGCTGGGAACCTTGCAGGGAAGTGCAGGGCAGAGGATCCAGCTGGGGAGGGACAAGCTCTGGCTGAATCTGTGCTGGCTCCAGGGAAGTCAGGGATACAACATGGCCTTGGATGGAGACCTGGGAGGTCCAAGCCTCTTCCATTGCATGTGATGCCATGCCCAGCATTGCCAGCTAGGATTGTTTTACTTTTCCTTATTATTTTTCCCATTTGCCTCCTGCAGGAATGAGCCAGCTCAGCTCCAGGATGATGGGGAAATTCCTGGACCCTCCAGTGCAGAGCAAGAGGTGAAGTTTTGGAAGGAGGAGGACCCCAAGCGAAGCAGCTGCCTGCAAAAGCTGCCATCCTTCATCTCCCTCCGATCCCCGGAATCTCCCAGTTCCCAGAGCTGCAAAGGGGAGAGGGATGAGGACGAGCCAGAGGATGAGCCAGGTAGGAATCACATCCTCTGCTCGGAGCTGCTCCAGTTTTCCAAGAAAAAACGGTATTCCCTGCTGCTCTTCATGGATTTTGGTGGGATCCATGTTCCTTGGGAGTCACCAAACCAGTTAAGACTGGGAGCCCAAACTGGGATGGCAGTCAGGATTCCCATCTGGGCACAGATCCTTTTGTCTGTTCCCAAAAACTGTGTGTGAGGACTTTGTATTTTACCAACTCCTTCCTTATGCTGCAAATTATCCGATGATGAATCTGGTCTCATTTCCATAACAGAATTACACTGCTGCCCTGTAGGGAAGGTGTTCAGTGGGATGCAGGGATGCTCTGCCTCTGGAGAACCTCTGGACCATCCATCACACCTGTGTCCCAGCAGGAAATAACTTGAAAGCTTTCCAGTAAAAACATTCTGGTGGGAGGTGGGATGGAGTGTTTGCAGATTGGAAGTTTGAAGGAAGAGTTGTGTTAGTCTGGGATTAACTGCTTTGGAAGTCAGTAAAAATGTTTGGAAAATGCAGTTTAGGATGAGCAGAACTTTCTAGCAATTCTGACATGTGAGACAAGAGGCTTCTGCTGCTCCGATGTTTTCCTTGGTTCCTCCTCTCCTAATTCAGCTCCTCTACAGGGAAATCCTTTCATCACCGGTAAGGGATGGGATTTTGGGGTGCTCCAGTGATGTACCCCCAGGAGCAGAGGTGATGGAGATGGCAAGGGTGGGATTGTGCCTGGTTCTTCCCAGCTCTGAGTGAGAGGTTTTTGGCTGGATGATGCTCCGCATCCCTTTCCCCTCCCATCCTCCTGCAGAGGGATGCACAGCTTCCTCATCTTCGGAGCACCATCCTGGAATGGTCTCAGAAATCACAACGTTTTGTGGGAGTAATGGTGAAATTCCCATTGCCAGTTCGTGTGGCACAAGATGTGGCTCGGTGTGAGCCCTTCCCATCTTTGATCTCTGCCTTCCATGCAGCTGGAGCAGGATCCCGCTGGGAAAAGAAATGAATTCCGTTGCAAAAGCCAGGCTGGAGCATTTGCAGGATCATCCATAAGGATCTGGAAGGCTCTGCCAGGCCTCTTCTCAGGGCTGAGATGCCTTAACACTGTCAGAAAGAGAATTCCCAGGATTAACAACATATTCCCGAAGTCACAGACGAGCGCGGGCGCTGTTGAACTGTGGTGTGGTGGAGACAGCGAGGGGACCATTCCGGCTGGGAATGCTCCTCTCTACAACACGGAGTGAAACACTCGGCTTCCCTTTCCAGGGATTTCTTCTCCCCTCCTTCCTTTTCCTTGGCCCTGGTTCAACTCCCTTTTGGTCTTGGGAAGTGTTCCCAAAGCAATGGCTTAATTGGGGTTTTTATCTCCACGATGAAGTTGGAGCGATTAATCCATGGACAAGAAGGCTGTTGAAATGCCTTGGAATACGCTTGGCAGCCTGGAGTAACTTGGGAGCAAGGGCATCCTTTTCCTCTTAATTCTGGTGTCTGCATCCAGGGGAGGATGATTTCCAGGCGTTTTGGGTGGGAGGATGAGGAGGAGGAACTGGTCCAATTGGGAATGTCAGCAGGAAGGCTGGGTGAAGCTGGCAGGTAGGAGGTCAGGGCACTCATCCCTCCTGTGCTCCTTGGCCCAGGGAAGCTCATGGCATTGGGAAAGCAGATGCTGGAGGATCCATAGGAAAGGAAAAGCAGGCAGGAATTGCAGATGGCTGTAAAACCATCTGATGATGAAGCAATTTCCCTGCCAAAACGATGGCGTGCCAAGTCTGGACATGGGAATGTTGACCCATGGGTTTGCCCATCCTTGGATCTCATCTCAATCCCAACAAAGGGATTTGGGGGCACAGCAGCACCCAGGAATCCCCGAATCCAGTGGGAGAAGAGGAGCCCTGGCCACCACTCCAAGAGGATGCAGGATGAGGCTGTTGATACCCCTAAAGGGCCAAACACTTTGTGGTGGCCACATCACCTGGACTGGACTCCATGATCCTTGTGGATCCTTTCCAATATTCCTGTATCCCTTCAGAATATTTGGTGATTCTGAGATTGAGTTTGGAGCTGAGCGGGTGGTCAGGATGAGTCCTTGGAAGTAGTCAGAGTCTGGGGTGGGATCTGGGGAGCTGTGCCAGCGATAGCGTTGGGTTTGTGCTTGTGAAGCCTGAAGTTGACACACAAATTATTGGGATGGTAAATAAGGAGGAGGACAGGTTGTTATTAAGGAATGAGCTGAATTCCTTGGTTAAACAGTCACGGAAAATGCCCTTTTAATCCTGGGAAGTGCAGGAGGAATGAAGAAAAAACACTGGCTCCGTGCACGGGAGGGATGGGGAGGGGGTCTGGAGATGACCTTTAAGGATCAGCATGGGCAACAGCATCAGCTTGCGGGGTCTCGGTGGGGGTCTGGGCTTGGGATACAGGGAAAGGGGATTGGAAAGAAGGGATGTGGTCTGCGTGAGTGGAGCAGTGGTGCTGTCGTGTTCCCAACCCTCCCCAGAGGAGCCTGGAAATTTGAGGTCGGAGGAGTAATTTGTTGGCAAGGTGATGATTGGGTAAAGGTTGATCTTGGAGGTCTTTTCCAACCTAAATGATCCCGGGATTCTGTCATTTGAGGGCACCGGTGCTTTCCAAGCATCCTTCAAAAAGCCAAATCTGTGCAGCACAGGGAGAGCCAACCTCTTCCAGCCAAACATCCCAAATAGGAAGGGTGGGTCTGCTGGCATCCCATCCTTCACCTTGTGTTATCCACCCAGGAGCACAGAGCCAGAGGGAGAACAGGCTTCCCTATCCCTCTGACTCCCGTTTTCCAGGTAATGGGCTTTTCCATATTTCACCTTCCAGTTAAATCGCCTGTGCTGGAGCCTAACTGGCCTCCCCGCGCTAATTGCACCAATGCAAACCATTCCAATCGAGTGCTAATTTAATTAGAAAGCACCCATTTTAGTTAATTTGTTCGAGAAGATCACTGCAAACTCCTGGAGAGAACAGATGTTCCCCTCTCCCCCGATGAACATTCCGGGCTTTGTAAATGGCTCCGCTCAGCCTTGTTTAGGAGAGAAAAGAGGATTTTATAGCCGCAAACGACCCTTTCTGTAAACATTTTACAGCTCTCTGCACGTTTGAGTGACGATAAACCCCGAGCAGCTCGGCGGGCTGCAAATTTGGGACCATACGGCCGTCATTTTATTGTCATATTTCACGGTCGTAACGTTAATGGAAGATGCTCGCTCCAGTCTTTTTTAACGGCTCCGCTGAGCACGCTCAACTGCCTCGGCTTCCGAGGAATTTGGGGAGGTGCAGCGGCGGCTTCTGGGTTTGTTTACGGCTTCCAGTTCTGGAGGGATAAGTTTGGGAATGTGGATTTTCACCTCTTTTCTCGACGTGGTTCAGAGATAATCCCAGCAGGGCAGAGAAGTGCCACTGCCCCCCTTGGTGGCAGGTCCTGATCCAACCATTCCCAGCTGCAGGAATCAGAGAATATCTCAAATTGGAAGGGACTGACAAGCTCAGCTCCTGGTCCTGCAAAACCCCAATTCAATTTAGGAAAAAGGAGGTGCTGTCGCCCTCCATGTGGATGTGGCCAGTCCCTCTTGGGTTCCGTGGGATCTTCATCACCTTCAGCATCTCCTTCAGTGTTTCTTCTGCCACCAGATCTTTGCTCAAGAACATTTTTTGGCAGCTAGGTGAGGCAGCCAAGCCTTTGATCGCTGCAAGTCCCCCAAGGTCTTCTGCTAGTATAGGATAAATGATCAGGATATGGACAGGGAGCAGGAAATCTCCATCATTCTTCCTGATTAGACCCATGAACTCATAACTCAGGGGCCCCAGAAGGACTCTGGGGCAGCTTGGACCTTGGTGGCACCTTCCCAACTCTTCTCCTGACACTTGGCAGATCTTCCTTGTAACTGGAGAGGGTGAAAACACACCTGGCAGGTGGTGATGGGATGCCCCTGTTGTCACCTGGATCTCCTCCTTGCCTTTGGCTGAGTTACCCCACTGGAGGTGGATGCTTCCCGTGCCAGCATACTGGAAAACAGGGAGAGTTTAGTTAGGGAGGATCAGAATTCTTTCATAACCAAATTAATGACCCCCTAATAAAATTTAGGTAACAAATTAACAAATTGCATTTGCTAATTCAAGCATCTATCGAGCTGCACCCATCCCTCAAACAGGATAACATGGATCCATTGAATCCCATTAACAGGCCAGATTCACTTGGATCATTAGGAATTCCATCTTCTCCTCCTGAGTCAGCAGGTCCTTATGGGCCAGAGGCTGTTTTGGTGGGGTCTCTGTAGTGAGGGAGGTTTAGGTTGGTTTCATCCACCTGGGATGTTGGCCTTGGGTGCTGGTGGATGTCACCAGGGGGATTTCAGTGAAGCCCAGAATGATTTGGATCAGAAAGCACCTTAAAGACCATCTCATTCCAACCCCCTGGCATGGGCAGGGACACCTTCCACTATCCCAGGCTCCTCCAAGCCCCATCCAACCTGGCCTTGGACACTTCCAGGGATGGGGCAGCCACAACTTCCCTTGGGCAAGATTCTGGTGGATCTTGCCCATCCCTCTGCAGCAATGCCTTGTAAGTTGCCTCCATCTCTCCATTAGTTTTAGCCTGGAGAAAAGGAGGCTCCAGGGGGACCTTCTCACTCTCCACAACTCCCTGACAGGAGGTGGAGCCTTGTGAGGGTTGGGCTCTGCTCCCAGGGAACAAGGGACAGGACAAGAGGAAACAGCCTCAAGTAGAACATCAGGGAAAATTTCTTCATGGAAAGGGTTGTCAGGCATTGGAATGGGCCCAGGGAGGTGGTGGAGTCCCCATCCCTGGAGAAATCCGAGGAATGACTGGATGTAGCACTCAGGGCTCTGGTCTGGTGACAAGGTGGGGATTGGTCACAGGTTGGATTTGATGATCTTGGAGGTCTTTTCCAACCTTAGTGGTTCTGTGATCCTTCCATCTCCATCTCCTGCATCCACCAGACACCTTTAGGCTTGGGATACCTTCAGCCTTTGGGGTGCCACAGGTGACCCAGGTGTTGTGGGAGGTTGGGGTTGGATCTTCTCATGTCTTGGTGGCTCAGAGAAGCTCCAAAAGGCAGAAACTTCGCTGTGATTTAATTTTCTCATTCCCAAGTGTCCCAATTTAGGATCTGCCAGGTCTTGCTCCTTTGCCAGGACTGAAATCTTCCATATTAATTTTTTGCCCGTTTTTTCATGGAATCCTAGAATAATTTGGGTTGGAAGGGACCTTAAGGGCCATCTAGTTCCCATGGGCAGGGACACCTTCCACTAGAATATTTAGACTCAGTTCTTAGGGTCTCATCCACCTGTGGCAGAAGATTTGGGTGGAACAGCAGCAGGATGAGTTTTTAGTGCAGGTTGTCACCACATGGATTTAGTGCAGGATGGAGCCAAGGAGATCCAACCCTTCCCATCTGCTTTTTCCATATGAAAAATCATTTGTGGAAAATTCTGGGAATTTTCCTTGCTGCTGGGCTTTCCATCCCATCTTTTGTTGTTGAGTTTTTAATAATAATAATAATAATAATAATAATAATAATAATAATAATAATAATAATAATAATAATAATAATAATTTTAAATTAATTAATTTATTTATTTAAAAAGGCATCTCCCAGCCCAAGTTTCTGCAGGAGCACTTTGGCTACAAAAAGAAAATACCTTTCCAAAGCAGATTCAGCCTCTGGACTCCCCTACAGTGTCCTGGAAAGGGTTAAGGGATATTTTTCCTTTGCAAATGAGGAGGAAAAGTGTGTTTGGAGGGAATTTCTCCTCATGGTGTTAAACCTTGAGCATCCAGCAGGAAGATGCTGGGATGGATCTCAGTGCCCCAAGCCTTCCTGGAGGAAGATGCAGGACAGGATGGAACCCTTTGGTGGCATCAAGAGAAGGATGGGGACCAAACATTCCATCAGGCTGAAGGTTGTTGAGGGAAGGAAACCCAACAAAAATTCCAGCTTTTCTCCTGCTGGATGGCAAAGCTTGGAAAGCTGCAAGTGAGTTTTCTTTCCCTGCATCCCATTGCTTTGGGGCTTGGGAATCTTCCACCCCTCAGGTGGGGCACCTCTGGCTGCCTTCCACCTCCCCACCTTGTGGAGAAGCCCAATTTTTTAATCCCTCAGGGATCAGGAATGATGAGCAGGGAGAGGATTTGGGGGCCAGGCCCAGACCCACTTCCTTTCACCCTTCATCCGAGAGGATTCCCCACCTTGAAATCCCTTTCAGTCCCCCTCGGATCAGCATCTGGATGGAACAAATTTGGTTTTAACTTCCCTGTCGGATGCAGCTGGAGCCGCTCGGCTCCGGCTGGGGGGAAAACCAGGTTTTATTGAAAAATCTAATGGTGCCACCTGAAGTGTGATTTACTGCACTGTCCACTCCTCGGACTTGATAATATATTTCTATTAGATTTCCTTCTTTTCCCTCTTTTTTCCTGGAGAAGAGTGGCAAGTTCCTCCGTCTGCCTGACACTTTCTTAGGCTTTAGGCAAAATAAATGTTGATTTCCATCAGGAGGGAGAGCGCTGGAAGTCCTAATTCTCCATCGAGCCTGACAAGCTCAGCGAAAACCGCCTGGTTTTCGATGGGAAACTCGTGATCCGGCCTCGGTTCTTCTCCTTTGGAAGCTGTTCAATCATCGGAATGAAAAAGAGGTTGCTTTCGCTAACTAGAAATTATATACCTGGTTCCTTGGAAGATGGATTGCGCCGCTCTCGGAATGCTGGGAAAGGCGGCAGGGGGAGAGAGTGAAGGAGCTGGAGATGGCGACCCAAGATTGATCATGCCATTTGCAGGATCTCCCAAGCACAAAAGTGGAAAAATATCTTTTCCTTTGCCGGGGTTGGGTGGAGTGGCACCCCTGTTTGATCCAGGTTTTCCCTCCTGGGGTTGTTTTGGGATGTGGTGGTCGCCCATCGGATGTGCCATCCTTCCTCCATCTCCCTCCATCTCCCTCCATCCAAGGGGAGAAACTGAACCAGTTTAGCCCTCTCTGTTGTGGGTTTATTTTCTCATTCCTGCCTCGATTTTTTTGAGGAATCTGTTGGAAAGGGAGCATGGGTGCTCTGGAAACATCTTGGCTCCATGCGGTCTGTACCAAAGTCAGGAAGTTAATTATGGTCGATTTAAAAATCACCTTTATTTTTTTTTTCTTCCAAAAAGAAAAAAAAAAAAAAATCTATATTTCTACTTATGTCATCATACTTGCTTTGTGCTGCCTCATGGATATCGGCTAAGGAAGTTTTCCTTGGCTCATCCAAAGGGAATTGAGTCATTCTCACCATTCCTTTTGAACCGACACCATGTTCTGGTGGGGCAGAAATATGGAGATGCTGATTTTGATCCCTCGAGGTGACGACCAGCTGCTCCAAACCCTCATTCCAGCAACCAGGATGGGGTTTGAAAATCCCAGGCTGGAAAAACCATCCAGCTGGATGCCAAAGAGAAAAACTGGGAGGGTGGGGACGTGATGGGTGTTTCGGTCCATGTCACTGTTCCCAAAAGCCGGATTCGGCTGCGCTGCTGGTGAGGAATATCTGGATCCGCCGTGTCTGCCGTGCATCTTGCTGATGTATGGGAGTTATATTAAGGGTGGAAAGGTGCTAAATGAGCCCTCTTTATTTTCCATAAATTAACTTGGGAGCGATGAATCACTGCCAGCATGGCTTCGACTCACAGCAAGTTTGTTTACCCAAGTTGGAAAGCAAAGGAAAACTCTTGGAGACTCCCTGTTGTTGGGTCCTCACCTGTCCTGCCTCCCCTGCCCCAAAAAGGTTCTTCTCCTTTGGGCTCTCAAGGCTGCTCAAAAGTGTCTTTGGTCCCACCTCCACTCTGGGTTCATCGTTTGGGAAGTGCCATGCAGAATTTTGTGAGAACATGGGCAACAGAACATCTGGAGGGAGTTTGGGCTGGATTCCCTCCGTCTTCTCCATGATCTTCTCCACCTCCATTAATCTACTTTTCCCACTAAACCTCATCATTCAACAAGCTGTGGGTCCTTTTTTTTTCCTGGGAAACCTCCTTTTTTTTCCCCATCCTCGTTCATCTTGGTGGCCAAGTGGCCACCACTTTCCTTCCCACCCGTCACTCCGGTAGGTGGAACCCCATAACCACCTCTCCAAACCCTTTGGAGAGGGAAAACAGGAGAACCTGCAGTTCCAGTTGAAATGGAGAAGGATTTCACTCTGTCCTCCTTGGTCCATGGGATGATCCTGGAGTTGTCCTACAAGAAGGTCACATCTCAAGGCACTTCATGGCGTTTTTGGCTCTACATGAGTGTCCAGAACCCTCTTTGGAGGAAGCACCGTGTTCCAGCAAGCAGAAAATATCACCTGGAGCATCCTAAAGGGATGCTTGGAATGCCTGGGGGGATGATTGCTGGTGCTCAGCTCTTTCTGGCTCCATTCCACCACCAAAGCAGGTCCTGGTGTTCACCTTGTGCTCCAGTGGGAAGGTTTGGATCCTTTTTAATTCTCTTTTTCACCCATAACTTGGGAATTTTGCAGCAGATTTGCTGCTCTGTGGTGGGCAGTGACCTCTGAATGCCACTTTCAGGGAGCTGAGGATGCTCAGGGATTTGGAGAATGAGCCACCTCCCTCCTTGACATGGCCAAGGGGGATGTGAAGCAGAAGAGGAACTTAGGACACTCCTACACCTGCATTCCAAGGGATTTCCGAGGTGACCTCAGCCAACCCCAGTGACTTTCTCCTCTTTTCTTCCTTTCCTTCCCAGGCAGCACCAAACGGAGGAGGATTTTGCCAAGGTCATCCCTGCAGGATTCCGAGAACCCCCGTGTGGCGGGCGGCAGAGGTGAGTCCAGTGGGTGCTGCCAGGGTGGAGAACCACCCACATTCCTGGTTTCCCAGTGTCCATCCCCAGTGCTTTAACCCCTTCCCACGACCAGGCAAGGAGAAACCTGGTAATGTCCAGCTTTGTCCCTCTCCCTTCCCACCATCACCATTCCCTTTCCTCCCTCCAGGCAAACGGCTGCAGATCAAGCCCCGGCTGTGAGTCAATCCCGACCCCGTGGCAGCCGACCAGCTCAGGAACTGGAGAGCCAGGGAATGACCTGGCACCTACCTCAGGATGCCATGTCCAGGCATGGCACTCCCTCCTCCTCTTGCTTTTCCGGGATGTCATTTGGACGTGGAGTCTTGCGGCAGCGTGGGAATAACACCACTCATTCCTGCAGGGAAGCAGCTTTGTTTGGAATCTTTGAATTGACCAATAAATGACCTTTTCAGATGGTTTGTTGAAGGCAAGTCCTGCCAACCTCTCTTTGGATGCTTATGGGGCTGGGAAGAGCTTCCCATCGTCATCCATCCTCTGGTGCTGTCCTGGCCACGAGGTGATAGGGGGACCTGAGGTGGTTTAAGGCCATCAGGGGACATTCCCACATCCAGGTCGGGATGTACCGGGGACAAGTCACCGTGCTGGGGTGTAACGGGTGTAAAGCCCCCACAGCCCTGATCCCTCCATTCCAAGAGCCCATCCCGCTCCATCCCCTCGCTTTTGGGAGGAAATTTCTCGGAGCTGAGAGCATCCCTCATGGAAATGTGTTGGGAGCAGTGCTGAGCTCACACTCTGCATTTTGGGGTCTCCCATGGCCCAGTTGCATCCAACCCCCACCTCTCCCTATCCCAGTGGGGGTTTGGGCTCCATTGGGTTTGAAGTTTCTTGGGACTCTCCAAATCCAAGCAGGAGCAGAGTGAATGGAGAGCATTTTGACACTGGGAGCTATGGGGTTTTGCATTCATAGGTACAATTTCCAAGGGATTTTGGAGTCACAGGTGCTGTTCCCCCACACGGATGAGATTTTGGGAACAGCTCCCTTTGCCAAGAGGTGCCAAGAGCCGGGGCAGGCACATGGGGTGGTGGGATTTGCTCATCCACCGCCCCTCAGGCAAGATCCCATGGGGGAGAGACATCAGCAGGGATTTGGGAAGAACTGGGGGCTCCCTGGGGATGCAACATGCAGGTGTGATCAGAGATGGGGTGGGAAATGCCAACGGGCGGTGGCTTCACCCCCCAAACAGGACCTCACAGGGGGTTTCCCTTCCCCAAGTGACCCCCATGGAGGGGTTTTGTCACCATCCCAAATCCACAACACCCCCCAGGTGCTGGAGGACCAGTGGGTCCCCATCCTGGGATGTCACTTGTGCCCCAGGGTGTGTCCAACGAGTTGATTTTTAATAAAAACGTTGTGTTTTTCGTTGATATGAAAATGTCTTTTGTTAACTCCTGTGTTTTGATATGTAAATAAAGAGATTCCTCCCCTGGGACAGAGGAGCCTCCCTGTGTCTTTCCACTTTTTTCAGCAGTGCATGAACATCCCATCAAATATCCATCCAGATCCAGTGGAGGAGTCACTCCAATCCCTAAATCCTTGGGTTTTTTAATTATTAAAACTTTTTACCCAGAAATGATATTTCCTCACGTGGCGGCTTCCTAATTCCAGCTAAACTCCCTGAAAACCACCCCAGAGGAGACGGTGCTGCTGTGAATCCTCGGGGATGGCCAGTGGTGGCCCTGGCAGCTTTGGTTTTTCCATGGATCCCTAACGAGGATAATCCTTGTGCTGCGCTAATTAAAGGAGGCAGTGAGAAGCTCCGCTGCGAGCCCTGGCTCTGCCGCCCACCGGCACCGCTGCTCCCTTCCCGAGGAGGATTGGAATTTCCAGCCGGCTGTCGTTAAAGCTCTGCTCGGGGGTGATTAATTCCCGAGCAGGGATAAACGCGGCCCCTGGAGAGGTGTCACTGAACTCCGGTGGGTTCTCCCTCTGTCTCTCCCAGCATCCTGAATTCCTCAGCTGAGGGCTCCGCTGGGATTTATCCATCCTTGCTGCGAAGCCGGGGTGCACGGTTGGGCTTGGGGACTCGGCAAGGACATTCCCTGGTGGGGGTGGGTTGGTGCCACGGCGGGAAGGTTGGCACGGGATGGAGTTTCTGGAGGGCTCCGTAAACATTTCCCGGAAAACCTTCCCACGGCGGGTGCTGCTGGCACTGCTCTTGGTCCCCTGCCGGGGAAGCAGGTGCCGGGTGAACGTCACCCGCCAGCATCAGTTTTCTGCCTGTCATCGAGGTGGCTGTTCCTTGCCCTCCTCCTTCTCCACCTTCTCCTCCTCATCCTCCTCCCAGCCTCTCCATACAATTTCCCACCCCCCTTAACCTCCCAAAATTCCTGACCCTGCAGCAAACACTGGGTCATGGGGCAGATGCTGGTGGATCATTACCCCAAGATGGTCCCACCCTCTCTCTCCGTGGGGTGCATCGTGGTGGACACCGCCCTCCCATGGGATGAGGTCACTGTCCCCAGGCCACCAACACCCCAAGTGGGAGCCATGTGCCGTGCAGGGAAACTGAGGCAGCCTCAGGTGGGCACCCAGCCCTGCTCCCAGGGGTGCTGGGGCACACGAGCTCTAAAAGGGAAAGGTGACGCCATCCGGCCACCATCCCGAGGCCACCAACCTGGTTATGTCACTTGACCGCCTGTGAGTAAACTTAGCTGACGGGCCCGCCGTGGTGGGGAGGGTTGGGGACATGCCATGGGCATTTCCTAAAAATACCCCCAGGGGTGTCGCAGGGGAGCCACGGCCCCGTTGGAGCCCAGCCCAGTCCTAATCCCTTGGTGGCTCCTGTCCCAGCATGGGTGGCAGCTGCTGGTTGGGTCCGAGTGCCCCAGCTTTGGGGATGAACGCGGTGCCAGGGGCAGGGAGGTGGCACCCCCTCTTTTTCCAGTACAGGATGCTGATATCCTGCTGCACGGGTGGGATGATGATGGATTTAGGGTCACACAATGAAGGAAAAAGTGTTTAAATCAGCCCACGAAAAAGGTTTTTTGTTGTCCACTTCTTTGCTCCTTCCCTCAAGTCATAGCCAAGTTTGGGGTCTCCAAGGGGGGGTCACCAGGGAATGGGGGGTCATGTTCATCCATGACCCTTCCCAGGGGGAATAAATACCACCACCCCACCCTGAGTCAATTAGCAGGAGAAAAATGGACCCTCCCCAGAGGCCAGATCCAGCAAAAGCAATAATGTGGGATTTTAATTGCAGTGGGATAAAGGTTTTCATCCTCAAAAACCACCTTTTTTGCATTAATTTGACCCTACATCTCAATGGTCAATTAGCTGTAGCGGAGGCCAGTGTCCCCTGTCCCCAATCCCCAAGCAGCCACTGGGTGGATCAGGGGAATGTCACCCCCCACATCCCAAGGAACTGCCTGTGGAATGCAGCCAGGCGGGGATGCAGTGGGACCTGGGATGTGGGTGACAGAGACAATCCTGGACCCCGAGAGGATGAGCTGGGTGGGTGTTGCCAGCCTCTGTGAGATGGAGCTGCTCATCCCTTGGGATTAAGTGACACCACTCCATGGTGACTGCTTTGTGCCTCAGTTTCCCTGTCCTGTTCCTCCCAGGCTGCAGCAGTCGTGAGGTGGCAGATAGAGAAACGCGGCCTCATCCCAGCCAAAGCCTCACCCAGAGGTGGGATGAGCACCCCAAAAAGACCCTAGCCAGCTGACACTCGGCTCCAGGGACACCTTTTCCAGTTGCTGGGATGGTGGTCCTGGTCCTCCAGCTGGTGACACTCCCAGTCATATGCCAGGTGTAGATGTGACCTGTGCCAGGTGTGGATGTCACCTCCGAAACTAGAGGCAGCACTGGAGCACAGAGATGCACGTGGCTGCTCCCTGACCACCACCAGCTTATGGGAAAGCCCGAAAAATCCCCAAATTACATTTATTTGACTTTCTCAAAGGATGGAAGTGCTTTGAGAAGGATCCTGGGCTGTTCCTGAGGCAGGAAAGGGGGTGCGCCCCAAAGTGATCCAGTGGGACGCTGTGATCCCTCAGCGAGGCGCCACCAAGCCCAATTTAGGCTCAATAATCCTTTTATTTGGATATTTCCCATTTTGAGGAGTACCAAACAAGGATTTTTTGGCTGTTTTTCCCCACCCCACGCTCACCTCCGGGCGGTGGGTGGCAGATGAAGCCACACATCGGGATGCGGGAGCCAGCAGGGTCCGGGGGGTACCCAGAACATTTCCCCCCTCTCCGGAGATTGACAGCTGCCCCGGGGGCGTTGCCATGGGGATATTCAAATCCAAGCGGACCGTCGGGGTGCTGATAGGCTGGAAGACCTTAGCCCCGCCTCGGTAGGAGGGGCCGTGCCTCCCTTTCCCCATATAAAAGGCGGCGAGTTCCATTGAGCGCCCGGCGGCGGCGGCGCCGGTCGCGGGTAGGGGCGGGCAGGGGAGTGGCCCCCGCCCCCAGGGCGCCGTGTCCCGGCGGGAGGAGGAGGTAGGAGAAGGCTCGGAGCCCGGGGAGGTGGGGCCGGGGCAGGTGCCAGGGGAGGCAGGAAGGGGCGGGCAGGGCGCTGCCCGCTCCTCGCCATTGGGGACCGGCCGCAGGCAGCGGCGGAGCCCGCCCGGCCCGAGCGCAGAGCCGTGGCGGCCGCAGGAGGGTCCCGGAGCGCAGCAGCGGAGCCCGGCTGCGGAGCGGAGCCGAGCCCCGCCGGAGAGAGGTGGCTGCCCCGCAGCTCCAGTTGGGGATCCCGGAGCCCCATTCCGGAGCCCGGCTGAACCGCACCGCAAAGTCCCGTCGGAGGCGAACACCGGAGCCCGGCTGAGCCCCGCAGCAGAGCCCCGGCGGAGGGTCCCGGAGCCCGGCTGAGCCCCGCAGCAGAGCCCCATCCCGGACGCCGCTGAAGCTCCCCGCAAAGTCTCATCGGAGCGTCCCAGAGCGCGGCTGAGCCCCGCAGCGGATCCCGGTCGGAGCGTCCCGGAGCCTCGCTGAACACCACCGCAGAGCTCCGTCAGAAGGTCCCGTAGCCCTGCTGAATCCCACCGCAAAGTCCCGTCGGGAGTTCCCGCAGCGGAGCCTCGGCGGAGAGTCCCGGAGCCCCGCTGAACCACACCGCAAAGCCCCATCGGAGGGTTCCGGAGCCCGCTCGGGGCAGCCGCTTGTGCCAGAGCCCGCTCGGAGGAGGCTCCCGGAGCCCGCGGGGGACCCTCGGTGAGCGGCGGTGCCCGGGGGCTCCCCCTCCGGTCCCTCCATGGACTGAGATGGCCTCGGAGCTGGCCATGAGCGCGGAGCTGCCCACGAGCCCCCTCGCCATCGAGTACGTGAACGATTTCGACCTGATGAAGTTTGAGGTGAAGAAGGAGCCGGCGGAGGCGGAGCGGCTGTGCCACCGTCTGCCCGCCGGGTCCCTGTCATCCACCCCTCTCAGCACGCCCTGCTCCTCCGTGCCTTCCTCGCCCAGCTTCTGCGCTCCCAGCCCCGGTGGGCAACCGGCGCCCGGCCCCCCGGCTACCACCGCCGCTTCCCTGGGCTCCAAACAGCAGCTGGAGGAGCTGTACTGGATGTCGGGTTACCAGCATCACCTCAACCCCGAAGCTCTCAACCTGACGCCCGAGGACGCGGTGGAGGCGTTGATCGGTGCCCCTCACCATCATCATCATCACCACCAAGGGTACGAGCCCTTCCGACCTCAACCCTTCGGGGGTGAGGAGCTGCCGCCGGCCGCCCATCACCATCCCGGCCATCACCATCATCATCATCACCACCTACGCCTGGAGGACCGGTTCTCCGACGATCAGCTGGTGAGTATGTCCGTGCGGGAGCTGAACCGGCAGCTGCGGGGCTTCAGCAAGGAGGAGGTGATCCGTCTCAAGCAGAAGAGGAGGACCTTGAAGAACCGGGGCTACGCTCAATCCTGCCGCTACAAGCGGGTCCAGCAACGGCACATCTTGGAGAACGAGAAATGCCAACTGCAGAGCCAGGTGGAGCAGCTCAAGCAGGAGGTGACCCGCTTGGCCAAGGAAAGGGATCTGTACAAAGAAAAATATGAGAAGTTGGCCGGCCGGGGCTTCCCGAGGGAGCCCTCCCCATCCGCCGCCCCGAAAGCCACCGCTGACTTCTTCATGTGAGCCGGGCTGGTGGGATGGGGTGGGATCCCCTTTTTTTGATTTTTTTCCTCATGCGGGGGAGAGCAAACCCGCC
>VXAC01005230.1:155382-203010 GCA_013399225.1 Rhipidura dahli | reverse complement strand
AACAACAAAAAAAAAAGAACAAAAAAACCCTAAAATCCTTTAGAAAAAGAGAAAAAAAAATACACGAGTCTTAAAAGTTTGTATGTAATAGCATGCAAATAATATCCGAGTTAATTTAACGATGTTGGGAAGAAGCCGAATGCACTATATACAGGAATCGATTGGGTGAAATAATACTGTTTTATAGAGATTTAAAATTATCTATGCTCTTAAAAATAGTGGGGAGGGGAGGGAGGGGAAGAGACAACAATTTTAGGGTGACCTGAAAGGCAATATAGTAATATATGGACTGCAAACGGTTGGCTGCTATCTCACTATGCACCAGATTTATTTATTAACCCTCGGGAAACGGAAAAATCTTATTTTAACCTCGATGTTTGGAGAAAAAAAAAAAAAAAGGACGGCAAGAAAATGCACATTATTTGTTGTGGAAACAAGAGGAAAAAAAGAGGATTAAGAATTCGTGCAATCGTTGGAGCGAAAGCGGGACCGATCCTGCGCGGAGGAGCGGGGCGGGTTTGTTTTGTTTTGTTTTTTTAAACGAGTTGCTTATTTAAAAAAGGAGGAAAAAAAAAAATTAAAAAAAACAAATTTTGGGGCGGGGAGGGGGGGAAAGAAAAGGGTCCTGCGGACAAAGCGAGCTTGGGAGCCTGGTGCATTTTAGGGACTGATCGTGCGAAGCGTTTTTAACGACCTGTTGTTTCGATTTGTGACGGTTTTAATGATGTTGCATCAAGATAAAAACTTATATTCAACTAGAGCCTGGGTCGGGTTTTCTCTTAACTTTGGGGAGGGGAGGGTCCCGCAGCATCGGGGTTTTGTTTGGGGGTTGTTTATTCTTCCCTTTGATTCCCGGTGCTGATGCAAAACCTTCCTCAAGCTCCCGCTGCGATAAGTCCGGTGTCGAGCGTCGCCTCTGCCCCATTGAACTCTGGCTTTTCACTTTTCCTGCCTTTTTTTTGTTGTTGTTGTTTTTTCCAGCCGGGTTCTGGGTGGTTTTGGTTTTCTTTCCCGGCTGGAGGGTCCTGGAGACCTTCGTCCCTGCAGCTGCTGGAAAGTCACCGGATCCAGTTTGGTCCCAGCTTGTCCGACACCGTCCCGACGAGCCGCTGGGTTGACTTTCAACGGTAATAAATGATTTTTTTTTCCTCTTTTGGCTTCTCCCTCTTGAATTTTTGATTTTAAAAAGGATAAAAAAAGCCCCCTTAACAAACCAAGTCCATACCTTCCCTAATCCAAGCTTTTGAGTTGTTTTTTTACGGAGATTTTGGGCATTTTGGGGACTGTTTTTAAGGATATTTCTCCCTTTGCCGCAAACCCTGAGTGCGGCTGCAGCTTTTCCCAGACTGGGGGACAAATTCCAACACAACCCTTGGTTCAACATATTTTTTGGGCATTTGATATAATTTTTTAATATTTAGGTGTATTTTCCATCCTACATTTTTGCCCAGGCTCAGCTGTGGAAGGTCCCCAGGCTGTGGTGTGTTCCCTCCTATAAATCTCCGCCATGCTCTTGTAACCCCCCGGCTTTTCCTGGGATTTGTGGGGTGCCTGTGACCCCACAACCCTCTGCTCTTATCTCCTCTGCACCCCCCAAGCCTCACTCCCCTTTTTCTTCATCTTTTTCCTTCTTTTTGGTGTCTTATTTTGTGGCCAGAGGGTTTTTGAGCAACCTAAACTCGGCTCAGTATCGGACTTGGATTTTGGGATGGGAGCTGGGATGCAAAGAGGGACATTTGTCCCAGGGCTGGACAAAAAGGGGGCTTTGGAAGGTGGGATATTCACCCCTTATTCCTGTATTTTTTTAGATCCAGGGAAACTTTGCAAACCTGGCTCTAAATAAAATTAACCCACGCAGCCGCTTGCGGGACATTGCGTCCTCCCATTTTTTGGAGGCGAATCACAGCTTCCTGGTGGGTTATTCCCTAATTATCCTCCCAATATCCCCTTCTCTTGGCATGTGGTTTTTTGGTTTTTTTTTCGGGAGAATGCATCCAGCTTCCTGGTTGTGATCAAATGAGAATTTGGGGAGGAAAAGTGTTTGGGGCTGGTGCCTTCCCCAAACCAGCCCAGGGATCTCAGTCCCTGCAATCTAAATCCTCGCTCCTGGATCTTCCTATGATTCACGTTCCTGGTGGGCACATCCTGGGGGTCACTGCCCCTTTTCCCAGCTGTGCTGGGGCTGGTTGGAGAAGCAGAGCTGACTCCAGGGGCTCTGTGGGGCTTTGTGGGAGCGCTGTCCCGTGGGGTGTCACCCCAGGACCCAGCTCAGTGCCCGCGAGGTGACGGCGCTCACCTCCTGCTCCAGAATCCTTTCCCCACTTCCATGGCAGAGCAAAGCCAGCAATTTGGGATTCCCACTTTTCCCCTTTTGCATCCTCCTTTTTGATTTATAGATTTCATTTCTGGGGGGCAACAACTTGGGAGAGGTCCCAGATTATTTTGGGGATCCAGGTATTATCCCTTCTTCTTCATCCCGAAGGGATGTGCAATTCCTTGTGCCACTGCAATTTATTTTTTTAGTTCCCCACTGATTTTTTTTTTCCTGAACCCTCCTGGAAATCCCTGGAAATCCCCTAAGTAAAGGCATAGCTGGAGCAGGACACAGGGTGTTGCTGCCACCCGTTAACATTGATCCTCATTGAACCCCATCCCACAGGTTTTTTTTGGGAAATTTTGGGGTGGAATTGCACCCTTCTGCCCCATTATTTCAACTTTCTCTGGGCTCCTGAAGCTCCCAGCTTTTTGGGAATTGGCTTTGCTGAATAAATAATAAAAACTGAAGTGGTTTAAGCCCAAATTTGCCTGGTTTATGACTCATCTCCTTTTTGGGGCTAAGCCCCCCCTGCACCCCTGGCTCTGGAGGCGGGGGGTGGGGGGGATCTGTGTGGTCCCTGCTTGGGTTTGCAGTGTTTTTTTGGGATGGCTGCAATATTTTCAGGATTGTGTGTGTATTCTAAGGCTGTTGGCACATGTTTTGGGATGGAGATATGGCGGGACAGGGTGGTGTGTCCCTGTGTGCCGCAGGACTGCGGAGATCCGCAGGTGCCACCACGTCTCCTGCAGGAGGCTGTGTGGCATTTGGGGTCACTCTGACCTGGTTTCCAAGCTTTTCCCTCGTTTTTCCTGATCCCTGAGCAGGGCTGGAGCCTCATTCTCCATCTTTCTGCTGCTTTTTTGGGGGGTCTGCATGGGGTTGCAGGACCTCAGGACACCACACCCTCTCTCCTGTGAGGATCTGCAGTCCCTCCGCTCATCCTGGGCATCTCCTGCATCCTCAGCCTTTTCCAGGGGTGAAAGCAGCAGCCCAGTCCAAAGGGCTGCTCCAAGGGCTGCCTGGAACTTGGGATGGGGACAAGTCCTGGGGGTCCCCCCCTCACATCCCACTCCTGCAGAGCTCCTTAACCCCATTTCCAAGCTCTGCTTGCCCATTAAAGGCCCTGTGGGGTTTGCTGAGCTGGGAATGGGCTGGAATTCTTCCAGCTTCCCAGCCCACACGTTTTCCATGGGAGGGGTGATTTTGGGGGATGCTCACCCCCCAAACACAGCAGCACCTTTTCCATGGATGCTCGGGATCAGTCACAGCCCGTGGCAAAGCCCCCTGAACCCCCACCGGGCACTCTGTGCCACCTCCAAGCAGGAATTACCGGGATCGCTGGAAACAGGCGGAAAACCACAAGGAGCCGATCAATGCGGCATCTCCAAAGTGTCCCTCGCTCCTTCCTCCTCAATTATTGATGCTCCCACCCGACAGGTTTGTCCTAAAACCACTCTGGTGTTCCACACAAATCCCAACATCTCTGTTAGGTGAGCGCTTCAGTCCTGGCGTTCAATCCACTCATGGCAGCGGGTTGGGCAGCTGGGCATGAAGGAATTTGGGGTGATGTTCACTTAAAAAGCAGGAATTCATTCGAATCTCAGCCAAATTAGTCCTGGGCAAAAGCAAATCTTGGATTTGGCTCCAAGCTCGGGGTAGAGCTGCTGTGAGCAGTGCCTGGGCTAGGTTTGGGGCTGGGATTTTTTGCCTTGAGTGGATCTTTATATTCTGTCTTGACCAGATTTGGATTTCTGCACATTCCCTCCTTTCTGTGCTCTGTGCCTGGCTGCCTCCTCAATTTTCCTGCATCCCTGGGAGCCAAACACTGCGCTGCTCACTTTATATATAAAAATATATTTAAATAAAATAAAATTATCTTCATTTATCACCTTGGTAGAGCAGAGCTCTGCCATGAGACCATGGCCTTTGGCACTGCACGGCTCATCCCGAGGGCTGGAATTTTTTCCAGCTCTCTGCCTCCCCCCAGTTCCATCGATGTCATCCCTAAACTCATCAGGAGGTGAGGTCCTTCCCAAAAGCCAGGACATGGAACCCCCCCCCTGCATAACACAAACGGGACAACAGCTGGGCTTTTACCCCAAATTCCTTGGGTTTGGGTGGGTTTGCATCACCCAGGGGTGCTGCTGGTGCTGTGGGAATTGGGATGCAAGTAGCGGGATCCCAAATATGGGTATGGGATACAGGAGGAGGTATATGGGATACAGGAGGTGGGATGCAGGATGCAAGGATACAGGACATGGTGTGAGATGCAGATGGTGGGATAAAGGGTGCAGGATGCAAGGATAGAGAATGTTGGATGTGGGATGCAGGAGGTGGGATATGAGATGCAGGATTTGGGATGAAGGATATGGGATGCAGGATGCAAGGGTGCAGGACACTGGGTGTGAGATGAAGATGGTGGGATAAAGGGTGCAGGATGCAAGGATAGAGAATGTTAGATGAGGGATGCAGGATGTGGGATAAAGGACATGGCAAACAGGATATGAGAACTGGGATGCAGGATATGGGGAATAGGAGATGGGATATGGGATGTGGGATATGGGATGCTCCCTGCAGCAGGGTGTGTGCTGGTTGTCACTGCCCCTTGATCCAGGAGGAAAGGGAAGCTCTGGATCACGAGGAGCACGAAGGAGCCCAGCACTGCTCAGCCCACACTTCCCTGACCGGATAAACTCCATGGAGGATGCAAGACCGGCAAATCCCAGCAATTCCAGCTCCTACCCATCGCTGCCCATGTGCCTGCAGGTAGTGGAGAAAAGTAGGTGGGATATGGGATGCAAGCCGTGGGATGCAGGATGCACATCCATGTGTGTGCAGGGAAAACAGCTCCAGTGCCAAGTGGGAAACATTCCAGGGCAGCGTCAGTCCTCAGATCCGGAGGTGATCAGATCCCACCAGCTGATGCCCTTTGCTATGCCAACTATCTGGGAAGTGCAGCTTTCCTTGGAGTCACCATCCCCAATGCCTGGGAATCCCCTTGTTCCCCTCTCCATCCCCACAACTCTGCATCCCTCCTTGCCAAGCTCCTAATTAAGTCATCTGCTCTGTGTTTAATTACCCACACCATAAAATCCAAAGGTTCCTTGGGTTTCCAGCCCCCTCCAATCCTCCCTTTCCATGGATGAGAGCGGAGGGAAAGCAGAGGGAGCATATTCCCACCCCCACCAGGTTATTTATTAATGGAAAAGGCCGAGGCTGGAGCGCAGCTCCTGCACAGCCCTGGCAGCTGGCGGCTCCCTGGGAGCTGTAATTTGCACAAGCAAAAATAAACTAATTGTTATTTTCCATTTACATAAAGGGAGTGCAAGAGAGTTTGGAAGAGAGGGGGAAGTAGGCCGGGAATGTGAAGGGAATGTGCTGCCAACCCCTTCTGGGAGGGCTGTGCTAAAGTACCGCCTCATTCCCTGTTCCCGTGGGGTTCATCCTGCCTGTCTGGTTGCTGGAGGAGTTGAAATTTATGGAAATGATGGCACTGGACCATCATCTTCCTCACCATGGAGTCAGGGCCCACTTCCAGAGGTGTGAAGCCCAGCCCAATGAAGGTGCAACACAACAGGAGAGGAAGGACCACCACTTGCGTCAGCTGGGTGGAAGGAAACACCTGCTGGCATTTTGACAGTATTTGGACAGATCTGAGGGATAGATGGCGACTTGTTTGGAGTTTTCACTTTGGCCATGGTGTGTGGATCCAAAACAAGGGCCTGGGCATAGAACTATGGAATGGTTTGGGTTGGGAAAGAACTTGGGGATCATCCAGTTCCAATTTCCTGCCATGGGCAGGGACACCTTCCACTATCCCAGCTCTGTCCAACCTGGCCTTGAATAGTCCCAGGGTGGGGCAGCCAGAGCTTCTCTGGGCAACCTGTGCCAGGGCCTCACCACCCTCCCAGGGAAGAATTTCCTCCAAGTATCCCATCTAACCCTGTCCTCTGGCAGTGGGAAACCTCAGATCTTTGAGACTTTAACCCTTTTCTCAAGTGGCCATTGCTGAAGGGCACCTGGTGGGGATGTGCTTGTGGATATGGGCTTGGGATGGAGGTGGGACTGAGGATGAACAGCAGAGGGGGATGAGAATGCTCCTCTCTCACCAGCTCTGTGCAGCCCAAGGATTCCTTGGACCAGGAAGGAAAAAGAAGAGGTTTCTCAGAGAGGCTGGGGATTCCCCATCCCTGGAAATGTTCAAAGCCAGATTGGATGGGATTGGAGCAACCTGGTCTGGTGGAACGTGCCCCTGGCCATGGCAGTGCTGTTGGAATGAGATGATCCTTAAGGTCCATTCCAACCCAAACCATTCCACAATTTTATGAGGAACACATCCATGTGTGGCTGGAGTGGAGACTGGAGATGTTGTCCCCAGCAGCATCAGCACTGGAGAGACCCCCTCCATGCTGCCACATCTTGGGAACCTTTGTCATAACGCTTGGAACGAGACGTTGCGGGCGTTTAATTCCGATTTACGCAGACAGGTCCTGTCCGTTAATTAAATATCCATTGATTGTTCGGAGAACACTTCCTTGGGTTTATCGCGTTTCTCTGAGACAAATCAAATTGCCACGTCATTAACTTCCAGCTCTCCAATCCATACATAATTACTGCCTTATTAATACCTCCGAGTTACGAGGAAGTTTGAGGCAATTAATATTTGTGGGATAGTTTGTATCAAGTTAATTCCATCAGGGTTATGTTAATAATGCGGACATCTAATAAGCTGGATAATTAACGTCTTTCTTGTTAGCATCTTCTCAGGTGCCAGTTAAATGTCAGGCCAGGCTTTGTGGCTGGGCTATGTTTAATTAAACTCGTTATTACAGAGGGATTCATGGCTGTTACATGTGAACAGAGCCAGGTAGGAGCAGCATGTGATTCCTGCCCTGCCTGGGCTTTGGATGCAAAATGGGTTTGGGGATGGGTTGGAAATGGGATGAAGGGGATGTTCCAAGGCTGGACGCAGGAGGAGGGAGTTTTATGCCTTGCAGGAAGGACGGGATATGCTCCTGGTCAGTGTTGGTCCATCTTGCTTGATTCAGAGCCGGGCTCAGATTTAAGGTCTTCCAAGAAAGTGGCAAAACCCGTGGGTTCCCTGATGTGCTCACGGACAGTGGAGTGGGGATGGTGCTGGGAGCATCTGTGACCACATTCCCCAGCAAGCCTAAAAATGGTTCAAAACCAACCCCCATGAAAATCCAGGCAAATTTTAGGCTCAGCTTTAGCCCAAATTTGAGGCTTTGGGTTGGGTTTCTTCCCAAGCTGGAAAAAGCTTTACCAGTGTACCCCAGCCCTGGGATCATCTCGCTTCATGTTGCTTCCCTGGGGGTTTTCCTGCTGCCTCATCCCTTGAGCCGGCGCCACGGAGCTCTTGGCCATACAGACTTCTCTGGGAGACATCCATGACCCGACTGAGCCTGGATCTCTCCGCCCACAGCCTTTTCTCCCCTGCTGCTCATGAATAAAAGATGGACCCTGTCTACCTGGCCTGTTTGTCCTTGTGAAAAATTCATCAACTGCTGATTAAGTTTTAAGGAAGGGCCGTGTTGCCCAGGTGGGTCGATGTTCTCCAGCTGCCCTGAGGGGTGGGAAGCCGTGGAGTTGGGATTTGCCCCCTCTGATTGCTCTGGGAAAAGAATGGGGATAGTTGTTTTCCTTCCCTGCTCCCGATTGGGATCTCTGCAAGAAATTCTTGTGGAATAGTGGGAGGAGAAGGGGCAGGCTGGGCTCAGCTTGTATTTGGGGAGGTGATGATCCCACAGCAGTTCCGGAGCACATCAGAAATGGCGGAATTCAGGAAAGGAGACACAAGCCATGACCACAGAGGGGAAAAAGGCCCCAGGTGACCTGAACAAGGTCCTCCATCCCTGAAGAGTGTGGTGACCACTGAGGTTCTGCGTCAATAGAGGGACAGTCTTGCCATTGGGAAAAAGAGGGAATTAACCAAAATTATTTTTCCTTTCTGATTATCCATAGTCCCTAAAATAAAGGTTCTGCTGCTTATTTCTTCCCTCCACTCCTCTTGTCTCACTCCAAGGGCAGAGAGGAGATGCTCAGGAGCTCATTTTTACTTGCGTTTAGGAGCTCACTTAATGTTATCCCCAAAAATGTTCTTGCTGGAGGTGGCTCCTCATGTTCCCTCTTCCGGAACAGGCTGCGGAAGGAGGGAAGGATCCTCCATCACTCCGCATGCAGGGGCCGTGCTCATGCTGCCACCACAAAGTTGCCTCCCTGGTGAGAGGTTCTTGCTCCATAAATATTTCAGGAAGCAGCATGGGGGTCCCGAGGGTCTCCTGGGATGGGTCATTAGTGCAGGATGAGGAAGCACCGGACAGACAGCCGAGGAGAAGGGTAAAAACTGCGATGAAAACCAAGCAGAAGCTGCCAAAGCCACAAGGTCAGGGATGAAATATTCATGGAGCCATCCGTGCTGGAAGGCAGGTGTGGAGGTCCTGGGGAGGCTACAGAAACCCGGCTCTGGCTTCCTTCTCTCTCGTCACCAATGCTCAGCTGGCACAGTTTGGGGCAGTGGTTAAAGATGTATGAGCCCAGTTGTGCAACAGCTGGACACATCTGGCACCATGTACCCCTGCGGCTCCTCTCCTGCACTCTGTAAAAGGTGCTGGTGGGATTGGGAAGGGACACTTGGTGGCCACTGTGTGGGCTGGGCCCTTTGGGAATCACAGGGAAAAATGGGCTTTGGGATGGAGGTGGTTGGGTGGGAGGGATGGGCAGTGGGATGGAGGTGGNATGGATGGATGGATGGTGGATGGATAAGTGCTTGTGGTGTTGGAACAGGCAATGGAATCGAGGAGTTTGGGTTGGAGGGATGACCAATGGGAGGCAGGTGGGCTGTGGGAGGAACAAGCAGTGGGATGGAGGTGGTTGGATGGAAAGGATGGAACCTTCAGATGGAGGCTTCTCCCTGCATTTCCCTTTTTGGGAAAGTTGTGTGCCCTGTTTGGCCCTTCTGTGCCCTGTCAGAGCAGCCCACGGGCTCTGCACCTGGGAATTCAGCTCCATGCCCATGGACCATCACCTTCCTTCCTGGTCACAGCATCTCCTGGCAGCCCCTGACCACCCTGGAGGTGAAATTCACGAGCCAGTGTTGAACCAACTCTTCCTAGAAAAAACATCCCATTTTCTTACACAAATTATTTCCTTTTGCCTCCATGGAAGCTCATTAGAATTCCTAAATACAACCGCGTGGATCGATGAGGTGCCGGGCAAGTGCACGGCAGTCGATTCCTGTTTTCCAGGAGACTTTTCCTCCCTGTCTAATCAGGGAAGGCAACGCCTTTCTCCCTGAGTTTTGCTCCGGTATTGCTCCCCAGCTGATTAATTTCCAATGGGTCACCTCAGCAGGGAAGGAGGTTCTCCGGTTTAATTAGGAATGGGTAATATGAGTGTGGATTATCCCGCAGCTGTCCAGCAGTTATTGTGAATCAGCGCCAGAAGCTTCAGCCTTTCCTAAAATAAAATTCAAAAAGAAAATACTTGGAATAAAAGGCTTTGTGCTTATCAGGACAGTGTCCAGTTCGGGAGCTGACTAAGCGGCTTCATTGCCACCTGCCTGAGCCCACAGGCAGCTTATCCCAGGCCTTTCCACAGGGAGCTGAGGTCGGGATGCTGTTCCCAAAATGGTGAGTGCCACCGGATAGTAGAGGATGGGACAACTCTTTGCCTTATGGGAATTTATGGGATGGGAGTGCGACACCCCTGCTTTGCCCCTGTGCTGCGTTGTCCCCCAGGAGCATCATAACACTCGGATCCGTGCACACACACTCGCTCCCGTCGGTTTTCCCAGCTCCAGGTCTCCTTGCTGGGAGCTGCTGAGTCAGCAGGCTGCACATCTGCAGCACGGGATCCACCGGAGGACGATATTAATCAGGATTTTTTTTCTCCTGGACTTTAGCAGCTTCCCGGCGTTCGCAGCTGTGCCTGTGCCCTGGGAAATCAGCTCCGGTTGCTCCCGCGCTGCTGGCTGGGAATGCGCCTTGTCCCCAGGAGCTTTTGGGGCTGTGGGGACAGATGTGTCCCCTCCAATGGATGAAGAAAGGGAGATGCTGTTAATTCCCTAATCCTGGGGGTGCTGTCCTGGCACCCCTTTCCATGCATTACTCAGCTTCATCCCTATCCCTTCTCCTTGGTTTTCTTGGATGTTTTTTCCACCAAGGAGAACATCCTGGACCAAGCAGCACCGTCACGGTCCCAAACCCTCCCCACAATGCTTGGAGGGGGGAATAAGGTGTTACAGAATGCGGGAAACCCATTAGGATGGCGACCTCCCTTCTGGGTGTGGGATCCCATGTGCCACTCCTGACACCACACATTCCTCATCCAGAAACTGGATGGAATGTGGATAATGAATGGATGATTGGGATAACGAATTGTACTAAGGCAGTGTTTGGCCTCAGTGGGCATGGTGGGAAGACTGGGGGAGGGTCTTCTCCCACAAAGAACCTCTAATCCCATTCTTGGAGAATGAATTGTCCCAGTGCCTCAGTTTCCCTGGATGCAAACAGGGATGTGTGGGGTGGATCAGTGACATGACCCATTCTGAGGGTCATTTAACATTTTCCATGGGACTTTTGGGACAGGGACTCTCATGTGCCTGTTTTTCATCCCTGTTTTCCATCCATTCCACCTGTATCTCCAACTCCCTTTCCCTAATATCCTAACCATGGCTGTGGTTAGGGGCAGATGGAAAAATGGGATGTGTGAGTTGGGGAGGGATTTTGCTCAACCCTTGCTGGCCCCACTCCTTTTGTTTTTGCACTGTGCTCCCTTCCCTATGGACACGGGTTCTCCACAGGGGTTGGAAGCAGGAAAGGTGCAGGGAAGGGGGGGAATTGTCTCTCTCTTTCGATCCCTTTGTGTCCCAGTGTAATCAGATCTTATTTATTCTCTTTGATTTTTTTTTTTTTTTGCTTCTTTTTGTTGTTATTTTTCATTTTTCCTCTGTGTTGGCATTTTTTCCCCCCAGTCTTTTCCCATCTCCCCCTTCCCGTGTGATTCACCAGAAACCTGAGACTGGGAATCATTCGGGATGCAAAGGGTTGTTAGTGGGTCACTGGTCTCCTGCGGTGGCATCTTCCAGCTTCCAAGCTTTTAACCCTTCCCCAGCCACAAGAGGAATCCTCCACACATCTCCCTTGCTCCCTCACAGATCTCCATGGAAAAATTCTTAGCGATCCCGAAATCCTCGTGCAGAAGGGCCAGATGGGATGGATTTGGGGAACTGTGTGTTGAAAGAAATGGCTCTGTGGCCGTTGGAATGCTGGGTGCTCTGCTGGGAGATGGCCAGGGGAATTATCGCTCCCTTGGGAATTTGGAATATCAGTTGTGGGCGGAATGAGGTTGGGATGGCGATGGGACATTGGGGTTTGCATTGGGGTTTGCATTGATGTTTGCAGGCAGCACAGCCCATTGGGAAAATCAGAGTAACAGGAAATTTTGGGGTTTTCAGAAGCATTTTAAGCACTAAAATACTGGGGGATAATGGGGGAATTGGTGCTGCCAGCAGCAAATCCTTCTGGGATGTTGGGGACAGACTCGCGGGCACCAGCACAGTGGGGAATACTGGATCAGGATTTGGAGCAGAAATTATTCCAGGGATGGAGATGTGAGGATCTGGGCAGCACCCTGGGCAGGAAGGTGTTTGGAAATGCAAGGATTAGACCTGGTGGCCATAGAGGGACAGTGGGTGGGATTTAGGGCACCACAGCAATCTGGGATAAAGGGTGGGATGGGCGGTGGGCTGCTGTTATGGGATATCAGGGATGAAGGGCTGTCCCATCTGCACAGAGCAGGTGTTTGGAAGAGCCCATGTTGGAAAACAGGCTCTGGCTCCTGGATTTCACTTTGGAATGGCTGGCTCTCAAATATGGGACTGAAAAACTGTGACCAATGCAAAGAGAGGGAGCATCAAGATCCCAAAGGATGCCACAGGATCCTGTGTCCCGTTTTGGGACCCTCAGGACAAGAAAGACATTGATGAGTTGGAGCATGTCCAGAGAAGGGAATGGAGCTGGGGAAGGGTCTGGAGCACCAGGAGCAGCTGAGGGAGCTGGGAGAGCTCCTGGAGAAAAGGAGACTCAGCGGGGACCTTCTCCTTCTGTGCAATTCCCTGGCAGGAGGGTAGAGCAAGGTGGGTCAGATCTGCTCCCAGGGAACAAGGGACAGGAAAAGAGGAAAAGGCCTCAAGTTGTGTCAGGGCAGGTCTAGGTTGGATACCAGGGAAAATTTCTTCATGGAAAGCATTGTCCAGCCCTGGCACAGCTGCCCAGGGCAGTGGTGTCACCACCTCTGGAGGGATTTAACATCCATGTGGACGTGGCACTTGGGGACATGGTCAGTGGTGGTCTTGGAAGACCTGGGGAAGAGCTGGACTTGATCTTAGAGGGCTTTTCCAACCTAAATGATTCCATGATTCCATGATGGATGGACAACAGGGAGCTGTTGGCCACCACATGTCCCCACCAAGCCCCTCTTGTCCTGGAGAAAAGCTGTTTGCCTATGGTTTTGTCACCACTCCCCCAAATGAGGAGGAATAAATCCAGGAGGATATGGAGAAGCAGGGGAAAAAAAAATCCATCACATTTAAAGACAGCCTGGCTGTTCCTCCAGTATTTGGGAGGTGTGTGTTCTCCCCCGATTTGTTTGGCACCCGAGGCTATTGGGAGCACTCAATCTCAACCTTTTTGATCTGCTCCCAAAAAATTCATCAGAGGATGCAGAAAAGTGGATCAGCTCCTAAGCACTGTATCAAGAAAGTTGCAGTTTAAACAGATTTTATATTATGTTATATCAATTATTTTTTATTATTTATAATTTTTTTCCTCACCAGAGTTTCTAGGAAATTTAAAAAAAAATCCATGGAAGTGAAGAACAAGGCAGATTTCCTGATGTGATAAGCAAATAAAATGGTAAGAGACAAACCCCCAAGGTCTCTTTAGCCACCACAGCTGAAATATCCAATTTTTAGGCTTCCCTAACCTGGACTGTGAGGAAAACAGAGGTGGGGAGGGGGACTGGAATATTTGCTGGTGGTTTTACAAGCAGCCACTTTTTATATTGAAGGCTCCTCTGCACCTCATGGTGACACAAGAAGTGTGTGGCTAAAAGGTCACCAGGGGTTGTCACTCCAGTGGAGCTAAATTTGCTCAGAGAAAAAAAGAAAGAAAATAAAAATAGCCATGAAAATATTTAAGCAACCAAAAAAAAAAAAAAAAAACCAAAACAAAAAACCAACCAAAAAGGAAAAGCAAACCTGGCCAGGATCCATAAAGCAAAGAGCTGAGCAAATTGGGGCAATTGTCAAGGGAGGTCAACGCTGTCGCCTGTCAAGGTTGGCATTTTTCTCTAGAAAGGACTTGATGTGAATCCTCCCCCCGGAATGCAGGTGGTGTCCGGGGGCAGCTCTGCTTTCCTGATGTGCATCTTTTCTGTGGGATGAGTTCTGCCTACGCAGCCACGTCCAATTTTACATTGCAGTGAGCATTCAGTGGCTCCCCTCCTGCTCTTTTCCCTGGTTTTGTTTGGATCTGGTTAAGGGGATCTTCGCTGGCGGAGTGGGGACAAGGAGAAGCCATGAGGCACGTGGGATCAGCATCTGGTTCTGCTCCAGTGTGCTGGAGAGAGGCAGCACAGGGATTAAAACCATCTCCACCCCAAAAAGGAGCCATGTGGCTCCTAAGGGCACCCCAAACTTCCACAAAAAGGAATTTTTAGGGAGACCATGGAGATGCTCCAAGGGCTGAAGCCCCTCTGCTCTGGAGTAAGGCTGGGAGAGCTGGGAATGTCCAGCCTGGAAAGGGGAAATCTCTTAGAGCCCTTTCCAGTGCATAAAGGAGCTCCAGGAGAGATGGAGACGAGGCTTGGAGTGGCAGGAAGAGAGGGAATGGCTTCCCACTGCCAGAGGGCAGGGTTGGATGGGATATTGGGAAGAATAGCCCCTCTTGGCAACCTCAGCAGAGAGGCAGAGGGAGGAAGAGGAGGAGGAAGGAAACAATTCCCCAGCTGCTGGAGATGTTTCCTCCACGTGAACATCACCAGGGCTCCAGAGATTTGTCCAGCACGTCATTCTCCTTGGCACTGGAATGACCTCAGCTCCCTCTTGGCTGGCGCTCCGAACCCACTGCCGGCCTGAGAGAAAATAATAAAGAATTAATTAAGACCAAGGTCTCATCAGTGTTAATGCTTCAGAGCCCCATCAGCCGCCGTTCCTGAGCATTCCAGGTGCTTATGCCTTATGAAATAATCAGGATGGAGATGCAGCCAGAGCAATGGCCTCAGCCCCGGGCACTGATCCCAAAATGGGGCCAAAAAAAAAAAAAAAATGGATTTCAAAGATTTAACTCCTTAATTTTCCTCATCACACTGCTCTTCTTCCTTCCCTACCAACATTTTCTCTTCCTTTTCCTCTCCTCCGTGGAATTCCTGTGTTTCCCTGCTGTTTAAACTCCCACAGCCCAAATCTCCTCCAGCACAGATTTCAAGGGTGAGACTACTGCGGTGACATCCTCTAGGAGACATTCCCAAGCTCAGGTGGCCCTGGACTGGTTTTCAAGGGAATGTGAATTCCTGTTGGATAAAGGTTCCTAAAACACATGGGAAACTGTTGCCTGTGGAATCCAAGGGGTGCCAATGAGAGCAACCACCAGGAACACAGGAAGGGGTTTTTTTACTTCTCGGTGGTTGTTGTCCAAGGCTTCAAGCTCTTCTCAGAGGAGGCAATGCTGCTCCAAAGGGTTTTCTGACTGAAAAATCCCCCCCTCCCTTTTTATCTTCTTGGAATTTTAAGGGATCTGCTCACTGATGAGACTTCCCACAAGCTCTTCTGGAGGGCTAGAGGGGATATGGGTTAGGGAACATGGATTTCTTTCCATCAGGGATAGCAAAATAACTCTTGGTTTAAAGAGTTGTCTGGACTTGAGATGTCCCTGTCCTTATCCTGGACTGAGAGGGAATGAGGGCTGGGAATGAGAAGCTCAGGAATTCAAAACTGTGGGGCAAAGCCATAAAATCCAGTGCAGCCAGAGCTGGTTCCTCATCCCAGCAGAGCAAAAAGGGCTTCAGGACCCTGAAGGGACTCCAAGAATGAGGCTGGAGTCAGGCTGTATCCTCAGAAATGGCTGTGTCCGCAAAATCTTTGGAAATATTCAGTACAGCAACTGCTGGTGGCAAGAGGCAGCACAAAGAAACTCCACAGGGCATCACAGAACAACCTGAGCTTGGGGAAATTTCTTTATCCCTCTCCTTACTCAAAGGATGGATTTTGCCTTCTCCATCACTCCAGAGAAAGGAGCCCCGAGTGCTGCTGGCTTGGGATGGGACTTGGAGCCAGAGCCTGGTCTCTGAACGTGAGCTCAGCTTTGAGGAGGAGAAACTGAGAGCTGGGAAATGCTAAAAGAGCCATTAAATCATCTGCTCCATGCCCAGGAGGGCCTCTGGGATGGTCCCCCTGAGGTGGCTGGCATGGAAATGCTGCTGTTGTGGGGTTTTCATGGAGATCCTCTGGGAACAGCTCTCTGCCAGTGGAGGAAACTCTGTGAAATTTCTACCTTTTGCTTCTTGTTAGTGCAGCCTGATCATCCCCTTTTTCCTGGGGGGATTTCTGCCCTCCAGGTACAAGAGACCTTTTTTCCATCTGCTTTTCCAGCTGTCTGTCTACCCGTGTCCCGGCAGGTTGGTGCTAACCTGGAAGGGATTTTTCCAAGCCTTTGGGTCCTGGCAGCCCCCAGGGCAGGACAAGAGACAGGAACAGCAGTTGAGTGATTGGGCAGGATGCAAACAAAGGGAAAGGGTGTCAGAGGAGGATTGTCCTCGCTTAGGAATTCTCCTGGAACACATCAGGAAATTTCATGTCTCGACGCCTGCGAGGCTGCGTTCTCCCGAGGCCGGCGCCACCTTTTCCAAGCTGTGCAGGATCTGGAAGCCAGGATTGTCTCATTCCCTGTGGGACAGCAGAGATGTTTTCGTATTTGCTTCCCAACAGGCAGCTTGTGCCACTAAAGGGATGAGGATGTAGGGCCTGTGTCAAAGTGGAGGGCTGGGAATGGGGACTGGATCAGGGTGGGGATGGTTCAACCCCAGAGCTGGGGGAAAATAGGGATGAGAAGGTTTGTGTCTCCTCTGGACAAGCAGGAGAGATGAGTTCTCTGTAAGAGAGGAGGGAAAGGAACTGTGAGGCCTTGGGTGAGACATGATGGGTCTGAAGTGGGTTTCCCAGAGGGTTTGGAAAGCTGGGCAGAGCTGGAGGAACAGGGAAAGGGATGTTGGCGCAACACCTCTGGTTATGGGCTCACCAGGATTGGAAGTAATCCAGTAGCCACCCCAATCTGGGAGGGAATTTTTGCTAATCAAACCCAGAGTTTATCAGAGCTGGAAGAGATCTCTCCTCTGATGGAAAAGCTGCTCGCATCACACCTCCTTTGACCTGGGAAATGCCCACATCCCACAAGCATTGCTTTGCTTGGGAGTAGAAATCATCCCCTGGTCCAGCAGTTCCTGTGCTGAACAAAATCAGGAGTGAAAGCTCCAATTTTCGAGTACGGGAATGAAAACACAATCCAGAAATAACCGAGGTGGATTTAGGCTGTGAACGTGTGCTGTGAATCCAATTTAAATTGTAAAATGTTTAGGAAGCTGCCTGTTGGTGACAAGGACCTGCCCTGCCCTGCCTGCAGTGCTGCACGGAGCATCCCAGGGGATGGCCGGGTGCTGTCACTCCACGTGAGACAAGGACAGTGACCAAAGCACTCATGGACACATTGCAATGGCACCTCCAGAGGCTGTTGATGTCCCGGAGAACATGAATCCAACACGGGGCAACAGGAAGATGCGACTCCAAACCCCTGGAGACACTTCCACCTGCCTGGTTTGGGTCCTGCTCTGTCACCTGCTGGATTGCATCCACCCCTTTCCATATCCAACAGGAGAGGAGTTGAAACTGGATTATCTTTAAGGTCCCTTCCAACCCAAACTACTCTGGGATAACTCCGCAGACCCGCGAGGGGTGAGGTGAGGCCAGGACACCACAGCTGCAATCCCAGAGGACTCCCCACGGCTCCCAATCCCTTGATCTCAGGATCAAGGAGCTCTGGGGCCACATCTGCCAGCCTTGCGCTGATGGCATCACGCTGATGCTCAAGCAGCACGATGGGGCAGCGCCGTGGGAGGGACAACACTGATTTTCCACCCCTAAAAATCATCCTGGGATCGAGCACGCTGATGTTTCTCCCTATGCCATGGGATGAGGTCCACCCCCGCCCCCCACCTCGGCTTCCACCATCCCACGCCAGCATTTCCAGTCTTGCAGCCCCCCGGGTTAACCTGGGAGCATCCTCCTCCCTTCCCTCCCTCCCTTCCCTCCCCTCTCCTCTCCTCCTCTCCTCTCCCCGTCTCGGCTCTCGCCCCCGCCGGCAGCCACGAGGCTCTTTCAGGTACCTCGGAGCTTTAATTGAAAGCAGCCGCCGCTGCACACAAAACACGCCGAGACCCGGGAGCCACTCTGAAGCCTGACGCAGGATGGGGACCCTGCCGGCGCCACGCGGGGCGACAGATAATTAAAGTGACAACCGCGCGCGCGGGGGATGCAGCGATGCCTCCCCCGAGGACAGCGAAGCAGCACCTGGCGAGTCGTGCCGGCCCCGTGGCTCCTTTTTGGCCACCTCCAGCCCGGCTACGGGGCCACCTCCACCTCCCGAGCCGGGTTTGAAGTCCCCCGGGTGCCGTCGGTGCGGGACAAACAGGCAGGGCTTGATCGCTGGAGGCTCGGGGCGTTTAAAAGCGGGAGCAGGAGCGAGAGTCGTGTGTGAGCGTGAAGACAGATGGGCTAAAATATCTGAATGCTCATGAAAGATTCAGGGGCGTCACTTGTTAAATTTAATTGGGAGAAACCCGACTCGGTGCCTGACTGCACGGTTTGGTGGCTTTTGCTTAAGAAGTCAAGTGACAAGCTTGTCGTCTGCGTTTTTCCCTTCTTTCCTTCTCTCGCTTCCTCCCGCCTGCTTTTCCCAGCTCCTGCCATCGTGAATAATTTGGGGAGGATTATCTCCAGTCTCCTGTTGGGGCGAGCATCACTCCAGGGAGGAGAGAGGTGGGGTTGTGGTGATGCTGTCAGCTTGGGATGCAGGAGATGGGAGTTCAGGTGCTACTGGATTTTGATCCAGATCCGGGAAGGGATGTAGGAGCTTCAATAAATGTTATGTGCCAGTAAAAATCTGGGATGTAATCCCTCTGCCGTGGGGCTGGGACACTTTTCTTCCCCACATGAATACCTGGTGGGAGAGGGGGAGGTTGCAAAACCCCTGTCCTGGGCAGGATCTCCTCTGGAGCTGAGTTTTCCAGTGGCTGGAGGAAAGTTTTGTGCAAGAAGGGGTGACAATGAAATTTAATGGCTTCTTCTCCTGGGGGATCTTGAAAGGGATGGGTGTTTTCAGTGACTGATTCTCCCTTTTAAAATGGAGATTCCAGGAGGGAATCATCCCTCCAAAAGCCGATTTCTGTGCTCATCATGGCTGCCTCTGCTTCCAAAGAGAAAAACAGTCCCTGCTGGAGGGTCAATTCATCTCCTGTGAACTTTGATGTCTGCAGGAAAGCTGATGAATCACAACTGAAAATTCCTGCTTCTCCCAAATGACTCCAAGTGATGCTGGAGTGACTCCCCAGGGTCTTCTCTGGCTCCACAGATATCCTCAGAGAGGTGATGTGGACCCTCCCCAGGGTGTGTGGCTTCTTGGGCATAACCTGACCTCAGAGATTAGGGACAGTGGCAGAGCTCCCTAAGGCTGGTGGGTGGGAATGGGGGCTCCTGGATAAATTGTGGGAGCAGTTGGAACCCTCTCCAGGTGACCTGGCTGTTGCTTCAGAAGCACCAACAATGTGGGGCCTGACCCTTTTTAATGGGGTTTGTCTGGTGGGGTCTAAAGGGGAGCTTTTCCTGCACTGAGACTTTGTATAAAATCCTCTCATCTTTCCATCTGATTGCCCATTTATCCTTCCATCCATCCATCCATCCATCCATCCATCCATCCATCCATCCATCCATCCATCCATCCATCCATCCACAGAATCATGGAACAGTTTAGGTTGGAAGAACCTCCCGCTATTCCAGGTTGATCCAAACCCTGTCCAATGTGGCCTTGGACACTTCCAGGGATGCGGCAGCCACAGCTTCTCTGGGAATTCCATTCCAGGGTCTCAGAAGAATTCCTTCCCAATATCCCATCTAACCCTGCCCTCTGGCATTGGGCAGTCATTCCTCCTTGTCCTGGCATTCCAGGCTTATGAAATGGCTTTATGGAATGAACATGGCCCCATTCCAGCTGCAAAGAGTAGGCGATTTTCTCTTTTATGTGTCACAGTCCCATGATTCCAGGGCCAAAATGTGTCTTTGGATGAACATCTGGATGTGCTGGAGTGTCCCTGCTTGGACACAGAGCCTGGAGTTCGGACACAGAGTCATTCAAGGTGAATCTTTCTTGGGTTTAGGTTGCAAACTCTCACGCACTTTATGGGAGCGAGATGTGTTGGCACCAACATCTTCACCCCAGCTTTGTAGGACACCTCAAGTCACCCAAAATTTTGTGTGAATGATGCCTATTTGGGTTTAAGTGAAACCCAAAATTTGGGTTTAAGTGAAACCCCACAGAGTTGCAGGGGGAAAAGCTCAGGGGTGGTGGACAATTCACAAAGCTGTTCTAAGGGTAAGCTGGGTCAGGGGAAGTTTAGGCTCAGTGTTAGGAAAAGGTTCTCTGCCCAGATGGGGTTTGAGCCCAGAATAGGCTCCTCAGGGAAGTGATCACAATCCTAAACCCGGCAGAGCTCCAGGAGCACTTGGACAATGCTCCAGGCACAGGGTGGGGTTTTTGGGAGTCCTGGAGAGCCACAAGTTGGTCTGGATGCTCACTGTGAGTCGCTTCCAGCTCAGGATATTCCATGACTCCATGAACTCATTTCTTTTTGCCATTTTCCCTCACCATGAGCATTCCCTTGAACCCATTCCTGGCTCCACCGGACCATCCCATGAACAGCAACATCCTCAAAAGCTGAAGGGACAGAAATTAAAGCACTGCCTCTTTCTTGCCACCGTTATTTACCCCCTTAATTAAGGACTAAAATTTCTAATATCCACTGGTCAAGCTTTCCATTTGGATCTGGGAACTTGGAGACTTGATCTGCTCTGAGAGAAGTTTTATCAAACCCAGATGTCAGCACAGAGCCAGATTCCCCCAGCTCCAGGATGACTCAGGTGCAGTTTCACACAGATCTGAGTTCTGGCTTTGAATTCCTCAGGATAAGGATACAACATTTTAACAAAATAAAAGAGTGGGATTTGTTCATCACAGCTACCCCAGTGAGGAGGGGGGAGTTTATTGCCTGTAATTAAAATATTTTGTCTTTTTGTCCTCATTCTGCCACAGCTCTTCTGTCTCTGTGGGACCTCTGGGGGAGCCTCTGCCGAGTCCTTGGAATTATTCCTCAGAGTGGAATTCCCAACATATTATTGTGCAAAAATAGGGAGGTTATTCTGCCCCTCTGCCCTGCTCAGGTGAGATCCCACCTGGAATGTTGCATCCAACTCTGGATTATCCAACATGGGAAGGACGTAGAGCTGTTGGAGCGAGTCCAGAGGAGGCACCAAGGTGATAAGAGGGATGGAGCAGCTTTGCAAGGAAAGGCTGAGAGAATTGGGATTGTTCAGCCTGGAGAAGAGAAGCTTTGGGGTGACCCAATTGTGGCCTTCCAGGACCTAAAGGAGGTGATGAAAAAAATTGGAAATTTTTTACAAGGTCCTGTAGTGACAGGACAAGGGGGAATGGCTTCCCATTGCCAGAGGGCAGGGTTAAATGGAATATTGGGAAGGAATTCTTCCCTGGGAGGATGCTGAGGCCCTGGAATGGAATTCCCAGAGAATCTGTGGCTGCCCCATCCCTGGAAGTGTCCAAGGCCAGGTTGGATGAGGCTTGGAGCAACCTCCTCCAGGTTGCTCCAGGTTGGAATAGTGGGAGGTAGGACTCTTCCAACCCAAACCATTCCATGATTCCATAAAAAAATAAAGGGTCAGGACAGTCCAGAGCATGTCAGGCAGTACCTGCCTTCAGAGCCAATCCCAGCAGCAGCCAGGGATGCTCCTGGGTTTGGGTTCTGCTCGTGAAAGGGAAGAATTTCTGCGCAAAATCCCAAACAAAAAAGCAACTTTGTCTTTTGAACACTGCCAGGGATTGTCTCTGCGCCTGTCGTTTGCTTTCTTTTTTTAATTCTTTGTCCCTCAGAAAAAGGAAAAACAACCTTCCTTCTTCTCTCCATTGGCAAAGGAGGGGGAAAGGGAGGAAAATAATTATGAAAGGAAGAAAAATGCTCCCCATAATTTTTTGTGTTGACAGTGAAATCTCCAAAAATCCCCTGCTTTGCTTTGATGCAGAATAAAAGAATTTTGAGTGACACTGAGACTTTTCTGTTGTTCTTTTCTCCATTTTTCATCTCAAAAATGCAGCAGTGAAGAGGCTTTTATTCCTGAGTCTCCATCAGTGTTTATGGAACAGGCATTCAGGTCCATCTGGTCAGAAGTCAGGGAATCATGGAATTAATTAGGTTGGAAAAGATTGATTCCAACCACTCCCCCAGCACTGCCAAGGCCACCACTGACCATGTCCCCAAGAATCATATCCACATGGATTGAAATGGTTTCAGGAATGGGAACTCCACCATGTTCCCAGGAAACCCGTTCCAGTGGTTGACCACCTTTGCCATGAGGAAATTAATCCTGAAATTGATTTAGGAGCTGCTTCCAGCAGGGCTGGTGCTTTCCAGGGATGTTTTCCCCTTGTCTTCCAGGGTAAGCTGCATCCTTGAATTCCAAGGGTGTTTGGTAATGGAGTCAGGCTGCTGGAATGGGCTGGAGCCCACAGGAGGATGTTCCAGGGATCTTTCCAGATCAGTGGAGACCCAGTTCCCTCCTTACAGGGCTCTGTTTTGTGGAATCATGGAACGGTTTGGATTGAAATGGACCTTCAAGATCATCTTGTTCCAACTCCCTGCCATGGCAGGGACACCCTCCGCTATCCCAGGTTGTTCCAAGCCCCATCCACCCTGGCCTTGGACAATTCCAGGGATGGGGAGTTTCCTACCAAGCTACAACCCTCGTGGGAGAGGCAGGAGTCCTGCTCCGGGATGTCCGTCTTGCATCAATGTCCAGCTGAAATTGGTGTCCAGTGACAGGCAGGGATTCTGCCCCTGTGCCCCACTCAGGTGAGATCCCACCTGGAATTCTGCCTCCAGTTCTGGGATCCAACAGCAGAGGGACGTGGAGCTGCTGGAGAGAGTCCATGGAGTCCATGGAGATTCTCCAAGTGCTGGAGCTCCTCTGCTCTGAAGCCAGGCTGGGAGAGCTGGGAATGTTCACCTGGAGAAGAGAAGGATCCAGGGAGACCTCAGAGCCCCTTCCAGTGCCTAAAGGGGCTCCAGGAGAGCTGGAGAGGGACTTGGACATGGAGTGACACAAGGAAGAATGGCTTCCCACTGCCAGAGGGCAGGGTTAGATGGAATATTGGGAAGGAATTCTTGGCTGTGAGGGTGCTGAGAGGCTGGAATGGAATTCCCAGAGAAGCTGTGGCTGCTCCATCCCTGGAAATGTCCAAGGACAAGTTGGGCTTGGAGCACCCTGGGATAGCCAAAGGTGTCCCTGCCCATGGCAGGGGGTTGGAACTGGATGATCTTTTAGGTCCTTTCCAACCCCAAACCATTCCATGATTATATGACCATCAAAGCTGGGACTTAAACCTTTTTCCTGGGAGCACTCATTGAGCAGGATCTGTGGAAGGCTGGAAAAACCTGGCAAGGAGCAGGGCCTGGGCCAGCCCAGGGTCCAGTTTTAAGTTACTGCTGCTTAGGGGCAGAAATAGCTCCTATTAAGTTGCATTTCAGGATTTGGAGCCAGAAGATTGAGGTCACATCCACAGAGCGGGACCTGGTGTTTTGTGTCCTCTGCAATTCCAAGATCTCCCCCCACAAGAGCCAGCCTGGGAATGGCATCCCCCTCCTCCTGCTCTGCTGGGACACAGCCTCTTCCAGGGGGGATTTTGCTGCCTGAAGTTTCACCCAGCAGGAAAATATCCATGTGGGAAGTGGAAAATACTCTCCTGACTCAGTTTCTCTTTCTCTACGTGGAGCAAGGGAAGCTTTTCCTGATCCCTTAAGAGCTGGTACATCCCATTGGGATCTAGTGGCAATGTCACTGAACACCAGCATGGAGTTGCCCTTTGAAATCACCCTGTCCTGCATGGAAGGAGAATTCCCTTCCATGGAGAAGGGCCAGGAATCCCTGGAAAGGGACAAGTTTAAAGGTCAGGGATATGGGTTGGATCAAGACCAAAATCCTTTTCCCTCAACCACCTGCTCTTGCTAGAAGGATAAAAAGTTGTTTCCCTGCCTCCCTCGTCCTCATCCAGCCTCATCCCAGAGCACAATTCCATGAACATTTTGGGATATGCAAAACATCTGGCCAGGATCTCCCTGCTCTTGCAGGGATTTTCACTTTGATTTCTACATGGATGAATCCCTCTGCAAACGCCCCTCTGGAAGTGCTTATCTCACCTCTCCAGCTAGGAGAAATGATGGGAAAAATTCCCAGGGTTTAAAAGATTAAGGAAAGTCTGACTTTGCCTCAGACTTTGAGATTCATCTCCACACGGATGATTTCAGTGTCACTGGACAAGGTAGCAAAAGGGGACACCTTTAGATCATGGAATGGTTTGGGTTGGAAAGGGCCTTGAAAACCATCTCATTCCACTATCCCAGGTTGTTCCAAGCCCCATCCAACCTGGCCTTGGGATGGGGCAACCACAGCTTCTCTGGGAAACCTGTGCCAGGGCCTCACCACCCGGACTGCCAAGAATTTCTTCCTGATATCCCATCTATCCCTGCCCTCTGGCAGTGGGAAGCCATTCCTCCTTGTCCTGTCACTCCATCCCTTGTCCCAAGTCCCTCTTCACCTCTCTTGGAGCCCTTTTGGGCATTGGAAGTGGCTCTGAGTTCTCCCTGGATCCTTCTCTTCTCCAGGCTGGACATACCCAGCTTTCCCAGCCTGGCTCCAGGGCAGAGGGGCTCCAACCCTTGCAGCATCTCCATGGACTCCTCTGGATTTTCTCCAGCAGCTCCACATCCTTCTGCTGTTGGAGGCTTCTTGATGCTCCTCTGCTTTTTGGGCTGAGGAACCATTTCCATACAGTCAGAACAATTCTTTCCTCATCCAGACGTACACTGGGATCACTTTTCCTGTTTCTCACTGCTCCTGAAGGGATTCTGATTTTGGGGAATTGCAATTCTCTCATGCCCCTGCCCAGATTTCTTCTCTGTTCTCCCCTCATGAGACATGAAGGGCATTGGCAGTGTCCTGGGAATGGTGTCTGACGGCAGGAAAGATGGATTATCCCTCTCTTAATCATCCAGAGGTAAATTCATGCCATCCACAGCGCTGTGTGTGCCCATTCCTCGGTTTTCCAAACCACTTTTGCAGGGAAGGGGATATCCAGATCTCCGGGGAGCTCTGGGGAACTTTGGGGAATTCCAGGCATCAACGACACCCCCAAGCTCCCTGAATTCTCCCCTCTTCGCCTCTCACCATCCTCCCGTCCTTACGGACGTGTCAGAGCACTCCAGAGGCAGCCATTCCCGTGGAAGCAGCCACTTGAATTTCCCCCCCTTTCCCTCAAAGTGATTTTTCTCCCACTTCCGCGCAGCATGTGGAGGGAATTTTCGCACCCGTAAACACTTTGCGCCGCTGGCTCCCGGCTAATTGAGTCTGACAGTTCGTGTAGTCAGCAGCTGAATGGTGTCACTGGGAATTAGGCTGCCGGGATAGACTGCCAGGAGCAAATTACTTTGTCACTTCTCAGCTGACTTGAAAATATGGGGCTTTTTTTTTCCTTTTTTTTTTAATCCTTCTTTTTATTTTTGATTTTTTTTCCCCAGGTTTCGGTTTGGTTTTGGAGGTTTTTTTGTTTATGCTTGAAGCCCCCCTAAACGGAGCCTGATTTGTTTAAGGAGTGTTTTCTGGCAAGCTGGGAACAAACTCCTCGCCTCCCGAACCCCCCTTGGAATGTTTATGGAGCGGGTTCTGGGAATGATTTTTAGAGGGGATCCAGGGGGATTGAAGGGAAGTGACTCAGAGAGCAGGAAAGGGATTAAACACATCCCTGCTCCTGTCTATGGAATCCATCCAATGCAAAGGATCCGTCACTCACCCATCCACCTCCACCAGGCAGCTTCCGTTTGTTTGGTCATCTCCCGGACACATTCCTTTTGCTGTGCACTGCTCCAGGATTGTGTCCATCTGCCAACTGGTCATCCATCACCTGGCTCTGGGGTGTCTCTGGTCCATCCTTCTCTGTCCCTTTGCTGAGCTTATCCCTTCACCCTTTCCCAAATTCCTCCCATGATGCCATGATCCCATGTTGGGATGGTTGTTGTCAAGCTCTCTGTCCTCCCCTTTTGAGGTCCTGTCGGAAAACTGCTTGTTGGAAAGCTGTTAGGTGTGAAAATCTGTTGTTTGGATATCCCACATCTCCCGGTGTCAACCCAATTCCAGCCTGTCTGAAAAAAATGGGATGAGTGGGATTTTAACCAGGCAAAAGCAGGTAATTCCTGAGGTGACGGAGCCAAGCCCTGGTTCAATGTCACACTGATGCCAACCGGAGCTCTCCCAAACTCTGTCACCTCTGACAATCGTGTCCAAGAGATTGTTTCCCTGAAAACATTCCTCTGCTTCCATGCCAGACCTTGGAATGTCACCCAGACCAGCTCAAGGCCAGAGGAGAAAGTCATGGAGCAACTTCCCAGCTCCATGTGACTGGGAAGTGAAGAAGAGCCCTGAACCATATTCATCCAGCTGGAACACTTTTCTGGGGCAGATCCAGAGTTTTGGTTCTATTAAATTAATCCTGCACTGGAAGGGCTTTTCATCCAGGTGGGAATGAGACAAGGGTTGGTGCACCTGAACAATGATTTTTGCAGATTTTTTTGGCAATGTTTTAAAAAAAGACATTTCCACTCCCTGATATTTCTGCATCCTTAGCCCAACACCGCTTGTGCAGTGCTGCTCCGGGGACAATTTGCATTTTTCCAAGTGTGATCCCACCCCCTAAAAATCGTGACTTCACATTTATGGTGACAGAAACCACACTTTTTTAATGATTATCACCTGTACAATGTCTCCCCCCACTCTCCCTTCCTGTCATCCTGGGGCTGAGGATGCTCTGAATGTTTCTCTCTCAAATCAGTAACTCAAATTCAGTACTTTGGATTTGTGAGTCATTGTTGTAAATTTTATAGGAATCTTGTATTAAATTCTTTAACTTAAGCTGTCAATTAAATTTAAACGCTGTTAAACCTCTAGACTTAAACTGATGGTCAAGCCCAGGGCTCAGTTTAGCAACAAGGTCTGGTCTGAAGCTTGTGCCTCAGTGGGATGGTTTTCCTTATTCCTTTTTATCCTCACCCTTTTCCTTGCACTCCCCAACATCTCTCAGTGCTCCTCAATGGGATGATTTCCCAACCCTCAGTTTCTCCAAAGCCTACAGCACCTGGACGCCAATATTCCCTACCAGAGAGGAATCCAGTGGCCAGAATCTTGCAGCCAGGTCCTGCTTCAAGACCAGCAAAAATAGGATTATCCCACCCAGAAGAGACTTTGCACAGCCAGGCTCACCCTGGACACGTGGCAGAGATGCTGCGGCAGATAAATTCCACATGGAAACACCAACTCTGGCTCTGCTTCCTGACAATAAAATCAAGTTTAATCCTCAAATTGCCTGGGCCTCCCTCCTGCCAGGCTCTGGCTCCTACACAAATTGTCCATCAACCCTAAGTAGGATTTGTTGGACACACAAAAAAAGAGGCACCATGGAGGGTGAAATAAATGCAGGAATGGGGGGGTGGGATGGTGGGATTGGGCTGCTGGGCTCCCTCTGGATGTTTTTGGCCCAGTCCTTTCTCATGGATGCTTTGGGAAGAGGTGATTATCCACCCAGCCTGCCTCGGTGAATCCTCCTGATCCCATTTAGCTGGACTGGGAGCTTCCACCTCTGTTTCAGAGAAAAAAAAAATGCAATTTCTACCCACTCCCAGTGGATTGTGGACTCCTGGCTGGTTAGCTAAGTGTTCCAAATTCTGGAACACCTAAAATCCTGGAACAGTTTGGGTTGGAAAGGGCCTTAAAGATCATCCAAATTCCTGCCTTGGGCAGGGAGACCCCCTGTTATCTGAGGTTGCTCCATCCAACCTGACCTTGAACTACTGTGGATTTGTTTCCAAACCACAATCTGGGAGTCTCTGAGGGACCTGACTGTTCAAGGATGCTCCAAGCCTTTCCAGTGGTCCTTGGGGTGTAAAGAATCTTGTCTGGATTGCCAGAAGCAGGAAAAAACCTGGAAGATCATCCCATCCAAAGCAGGAATTTTCTCTTTGCCTTTGCCCACTGCCTGCCCAGGCAGGAAGATCCTGGGGACCTCATACCTGGGAATTTGAGAAGGTGGATAGGGATTCTGCCCTTCTACTCTGCTCCAGTGAGATCCCACCTGGAATGTTGCACCCAGCTCTGGTGTCCCAGCACAGGAAGGACATGGAGCTGTGGGACTGAGTCCAGAGGAGGCACCAAGATGATCAGAGGGATGGAGAACCTCTGGAAAGGCTGTGAGAATTGGGAATTCAGCCTGGAGAAGAGGAACTTTGGGCTGACCAAATTGTGGCCTTCCAGGACCTGGAGGAGTTGACAAAAAAGATGAAGAGGGTCTATTTACAAGGATTTGGAGTGACAGGACAAGAGAAAATGGCTTCCCACTGACAGAGGGTAGGGTTTGATGGGATATTGGGAAGAAAGGGTGTTGGACAAACGTGGTGGCTCCAAAAAGGAGAAGCCATCCCTGCAAAGCAGCATCCTGAGGGATTTGTGGGCGCTCACCTTCTTCATGGAACTGGCACAGGCAAACCCAGCCTAACCATGTATTAGTGTCATTCTCTAATTCCTCTTGGAAGGGGTGGAAAAACATGAGGAGAATGAAGGATATTTCACAAATCTGGCAAGGTTTGGGTGTTCCTTGACTGCTCCTGCAAAGCAGAACCTTTATTCTTTCCAAGATTCCTTCTTATTTTGGTGTCCACCTTTTCGTTTCCAACGCTCAGGGATGGAGGCACCTCTGGCTCCAGGGAAAGCTGGTGTGAGTGGTGGGTGCTCAGAGCTTCCTGGGACCCATGGAAGGGATGGTTTGGAGATCGGATGACCTTGGGAGGGGAAGAACAACTTCAGCCTGTCAAGAGCAGGGCTGTGTTGTTTGGGAAAGAGCCAAAGGAAAACTGATCAACGGAGCATGGGAGAGAAAATGAGACACCCAGAATAGCTCTGTCTCTGGTTCTGTGCCTCACTGGGAAAGTCTGAACATCCACATGATTTTCCCTCCTGCCTGGCTGTGCCACCATCCCAGTGAGGGGCTCTCCCGAGGTCCTGGCACCCCATGACGCAGCCATGGCACCCCCAGCCATGATCCCTGGCAGATTTGGAGCCTGGGAGAATGATCCCTCAGGAAGAACTGAGCTCAGGCCAAGTTTTTTTTAAATGGGATTTTTCTTATCAGGAGGATTAATCCTCATAAATTCAGGAGGAGGGCAGTGTGGAATCTGCATCTGGGATTTAAATGTGCCCAGCCTTGTGACTTCCTGCCCCTCAGAACACCTGATTTTCCCTCTGCAAGGCAGGGACCTCTCCAAATGGAATTTTCTCTTCCCTTTTTGCTCCACTTTCCCCATTTCTCCCAAAATCCTTGTAGTGCCCTGCACCAGGGCATATTGCTGGGAGTTTTGGGATTCCATGTCCTGGTAAACTCAGATTTTGCAACAGATCTTGTTCCTTCCAACAGGGACTCAAAACAATTCCCAGCACACCAACGAGCCAAATGAATCAGGGAGGGATGAGGGGAACAGGGACTTTGTGGAACAGAACCAAAACCAACTGTGGATAAAAAACCCTGCCCAGAAAGAAACAGGAAGTTTTGAGGAACAATTAGAGGAGAAAATGAAGAGCAAACTTCCCCCAGAGCAGGAATGGGAAGCACTCTGGGGCCTCCAGGCGATGAGTTCCTCACTTCACAGTTTTGGGAGCACGTGTCATGGTTGAGGTTCATTAATCTCCCCCCGCCAGCGTCCTTGATGAGTGATTTTAATTTTGCTGCCTCTCAGGTTACCCTGAGCCATGAGGAGGTTTAAAAACATCCCTTGGTTGGGGCATTTTGATTTTCCCATTTAGGACTGAGGTGCAACCTCTCCGAGAGTGGATCTTGCTCCTTCACTCTGCAGCTGTGTTGGCAACACAGGGTGATCCCAGATCCCTGAGTTTTGCACATGAGCAGCCTTGGAGGTGACTTAAAGGTTGCATCTGATGGAATTCTGCCCTGTTTGCCACCGATGACGGCTCCAAATATCCTGTTCAGGGTAAGGAAAGTGCTCTGACACAAAAGAAGAAGCAGCATCCTCTAAAACCACATCAGAGCCCAGAAAACGTCACCCTTGTCCTGCACCCCCTCCAATTCCACGCGCACACAAATCCCTGGAGGTCCACAGCCACGTCCAAAAAACCAGAAGCTGTCTCTATTCTCCTCCCTCTGCTCAAGCACACACTCCTTTTCCTGGGAAAATCCCTCTCTTTGGGTTTCTTCAGCCTCACAGCCTTTAGGGGTCACTCCTAGCAAGATTTTCCCTGCAGCCTCACAAGGTGGAAATGTCCTGGAAAAGCCGTCGGTACCATCAGGACTCCTGGTGTCCCAAACTGAGTGTTCCCAGTTTCCTGTGGCTTTACCTGGGCGTGATCCTTCCGTTCTCTTCTCCTGAGGAGGGAGGCAGACGGAAACTGCATCCTCCCTGGCTCCAGAAGGTGAAGGATGAGCAATCCAGGGCTTTCAAAGCTGGTGTCATTCTGAGATGAAAAACCTGGCAGTGCCGCTCCAAGGACATTCCAAACTCCATCTCCACACTGTCCAGCTCGAGATGGGCTCAGTAAAGTGGGGTTTGGAATGGGAATAATAGCAGGGATCACGCACCTTTCCCACTGTGACAGGAGGGCAGGGATTCACCTGCTTTATCCCCTTGGTGGCTGCCATTGGCTACATCCAGAGAGACAATTCCAGCAGCGGGATGAGAACATTCCCAGGCAGTGGAATTCTATCACCTGCCCTTTTCTATTTGGCCCAGGCCAGAACATTCTGTCTCCAGGGATTTGGGGTGGGGGTTCAGCTCCAGAACAACCTGGTCTGGTTGAAGATGTCCCTGCTCTTGCTGGGGGACCAAGTTGTTCCGAGCCCCATCCAACCTGGCCTTGGACACTTCCAGGTATGCGGCAGCCACGGCTTCTCTGGGAATTCTATTCCAGGACCTCACCAGGGAATTCTATTCCCTCTGGCAGTGGGAAGCCATTCACTGTGTCCTGTCCCGCCATCCCTTGTCCCAAGTCCTTTTCCAGCTCTCTTGGAGCCCCTTGAGGCACTGGAAGAGGCTCTGTGCTCTCCATGGAGCCTTTTCTTCTCCAGGTGAGCACCAGCAGCTCTCCCAGCCTGTTTCCTGAGCATTCCTATCCCTGCACATCTTCCCCCTGAATCAGCAGTCCCCCATAACTCTCAGGGACTGATTATCACCCTTGGAGAAGCAGTTCCCATCCTGGGAAGGCAACATTCCCCCTGGCACAGCACTCAAAACAGCCAGAGATCCCCTCCAGCTCCCAAACTTTTGGCTCCAGGAATGCAAAGGGGGTTGTCAGACACAGAGGGATGGCAGGAGAGGATGCAAAACCAGCATTTGTCTTGGGATCCCTACTGACCAGAGCTCCTGGACAAGCCCTTAAAGCTTCCCAAATAAAGGGAATTGTTCAATAATGAGAAATAGACAATTGGACTCTACAGAGTGTCGGAGCCAGACACTTCCAGCAGCAGCCAGAGGAGAATCCCTACTTGCTCCCAGAGGAAAAGTGGTTGTGGAACAGGGAATGGCCAGGAAAGCTGGTGCTGGTACCAGTTTGCCAAGGACATTTTGGGCTGTTCCAGGCCCTGGAAGCGAGACAGTGCCTCCTGGCAGAGCTCCAGGACCGGCACAACGGCACTGGAGTGTGAAGGCTCTGATGGGAGGGATATCCAAGGCTGTCCCTGCATCCTTGATGTGGGATGCAGGATGGTGCAGCCATGCATGTGAGATGGGAGATCCAACAGCCTGGGAAAGGGACAGGCAGCATTTAAAGTCCTCCCACCACATCCCTGGAAGTGTCCAAGGCCAGGTTGGATGGGGCTTGGAGCAACCTGGGATAGTGGAAGGTGTCCCTGCCCACAGGAGTGGCTTGGAACTTGATGATCTTGAAGGTCCCTTCCAACACAAAACATTCCATAATGATGATATGGAAAGCAGGGAGATGAAGGGATGTGATGAGGTCTGATTTGCTCTCTCTCAGCGTTGCAGTGACCTTCAGTGTCACTCAACCCACCTCTCTGGAGGAGCGATTGTCCCGATCCCGCAGCGCTGAATGGTCCAATCAGGTGGAATTCCACTGATCCCGGCCCCACCTGTCCCTCCAGGATGAAACCTTAGCTCGGTGTTGGGCCCTCTGTGCTTGTTTGGAGCCCGGATAGATTTTGTCCCCCTGCCTGAGGAGGAATCCGCTGCTGGAGCCTTGCACTTCCCCGTGCCAGGTCCCGGTGGTGTAAGCGGATCCCTGCAGCTCATGGCTTGTTATGTTTCCCAGCACAGTCTGTGCCGGTTAATTTGTACCTCCAGGAATTTGGAGATGCTCCTTCCAGCAGGGAGGCCCCTGGGTAAGACATGGCATCTTCTCTCCATGACGTAAGCCCTTGCTGAGCCAAATAGCTCCGTGCCTGGCTGCTCTGCGCTCCAGCATGGATCATGGAATCATTTAAGCTGGAAAACTCCTTTAATAGCGTTGCATTTCCTGCTGTGAAACCGTACCTTGAAACCTTCGTCCTTCTCCACCCTGGGGATGCACAACTTCATTGTGGAGGTGCGGGAATGACAGGAATAATGTGAGCGCCTCGTGGTTGAGGTGCTTCCTTTGGGATAACTCCATGCTCCGGTGGATCTCCTGCTGTGGAACCGCTGGTAACCCTGGGGGAAGCCCGTGGGTGGGGGCTGAGGTCCCAGCAGGAGGTGGAGATGCATCAGGTGTCAGCCCTGGGTGCCAGCCAAGGTGTCTTCTAACAGCACCCCGGGGACCTGGCGCTGCCCTCGGGGTGAGGGAGCCAAGCAGTCCCTGTGTGAGGTGGCCTCAGGAGGGGAGGAACAGCTGGGGGACTGGCAGGGGACATTTGAGAACCAGCTCCCTGCACCCCAGGGGGCCCTGGCCGAGATGGAGCTGCCAAGCAGGTCAGGAAGGATGGACATCTCCCCTCTTCAACACTGGGAAGGGACCAAAAGGGTTTTTGTATGGCTTGGATCAATGTCCAGGGCTCTGGAAGTTGGTTTGGAGCAACTTTCTCCCTCAGGTCAGCCCTGTGTTAGATTTGGAGCCTGGGTTTTCCTGCAAAATCCCACCAATTTCCCCACAAATCACGTCTTGGATCCCATCCCGTTCTTTACAATTCCCTGGAAATAAGACCAGAGGGTTCCTCCTTTCACTCTTTTTTCTCCCCACCATCCCTGACTTGCCTGTGTTTAACATAGGGTCCACCTGAAATGCTGAGGTTTCTTGTCACTCCAAAGGTTTTTATCCTCATCCCATTTTGTTTTTCTCCCTCTCTATATTCCTGAAGAGGCCCCTCCTCCATGACATAAATCCAAGGTTTCTGTAGAATTGTAATCATGGAATAGTTTGGGTTGGAAGGGACTTTTAAAGGTCCTCTAATTCCAAACCCCAAACCCTTCTGGGCTTCAATTAAATTGTTTAATAACTCATGGAATCATGGAATGATTTGGGTTGGAAGGGGCATTAAAGATCATCTTGTTCCACCCCTCTGGCATGTCCCCCTGCAGGGACACCTTCCACTATCCCAGTTTGCTCCAAGCCCTTTCCCACCTGGCCTTGAACACTTCCAGGAATGGGGCAGCCACAGCTTCTCTGAGGAAACTGTTCCCATGCCTCACCACCCTCACAAGGAGGAATTTTTTCCTGATATCCAATCTAAACTTACTTCTCATCAGTTTGAAGACATTCCCCCTTTTCCCATCATCCCAGGCCCTTGTAAACCATTCCTTTCTGTCTTTTTTTGGTAGATCCCTTCAGATACTGTAAAGGTGCAATTGGGTCACCCCAAAACCTTTCCTTTTCCACCTTTTAGGATCACACGGACCCTCCCACTCAAGATTTCATCAGGGTCAAACCAAGCATCAAATGAATCACTCTGGGCTCCTTCTGCAGCGGTGTCCCCATCATCCCATCCTCAAACTGGAATTCACCGTGGACACCGTTAATTACAGCTGTAATTCCCTCTGGAATAGTGACTTTACCCTGTCCCTCCACCAGCCTTTTGTGTTCCCACATCACCCTCCCCACCACCCCCCCTCCAGCAGCCTCTCTCTCCAGCAGGGAAATCTAAAATCCAGGTCTCCAGAAGGAAGTGGAATCGCAAGGGTCATTTTCGCCTCTTGCAGATGCTAAATCGTGCTCTGCTGACTGCTGGAAAACCTTTCCCTCCCCCTCCCAATCCATGCAGAAGTTTTGCAACAGCAGCAAATCCCTTGATAACCCTCCTGTGCTTGAAGCAAAGCCCTCCCCAACTCAGCGCACCGAGAAGTGCAGAACATCAGCTTCCGTGATATCCCTCTGTTTCCCTCTTTTTCTCAGGAGCTCCAGGCAAGGGACAGACTTCTGAGCCAGGCTTCTTCTTCAGGTCCTAATTCAGGGCCTTTTGCAAAAGGATTAGTTTCTGTTTGAAGGGTTTTTTTTCTGCTCCGGGGTAGTATCCAGGCAGGAGAAGCCAGATAATGGAGAGAGGAGCTTCACAGAGTTCATTCCCACTCCCTTTTCCCAGTCAAACTGGCAGCCTGGGATGGGATCGGTGGGACTGGTGTGTTGTACCCAAGGTCATCTCTTCTCTGAGGGTTGACCTGGAGCAGGTGAGAAGAAAAGTGAGGACTCAGCATCTCTGTACCTCACCCACTTCCAGCTGACTTCCAGGTCCCTCCATCCTCCTCTCACCCTTCATTTTTCCCAGGACACGAGTTATCCATCCCCACTGTTGCTTTCCTATTCCCAGACCCCATCAGCAGCTCCCTGCCCCCACTGCCAAGTGTATGGTCCAGCCCCATTTCAGTGCTGCCAAACTGCCTTGCATCCCAAATCCCAGTGGCTCCATCCACGTGGCCTCTTGGGACAGCTCCAAACTGCTTTTTGGGAACAGCCCCATCCAGCAGTGGTGCCAGAGATTTTATCCATAGTCCCAGCTGCCTGAGCATCTTCCATGCTTTGCAAGCCAAGCTTCTCACTTTTTCCAGCAGAGGAAGATCCACGTTCTTGGGCACAGTGTGTGGTCTCATGCTGGATCTCCATGGATCTCCATCCACGGGATTAAATAGAGTAGTGAATCCATAAGTTGATCCACAGCTTGTTTTTCCTCATTGCTGGCTTCTGGTGGAAGTTCCTGGCTCACAGCTTTGCATCCAGTCCTTGCAAAGTGTAGTTTAGGATAAAGGATTGCAATTCCAGGGATAGGACTCTGGGCACTCAGTTGGCCGTGAGAAGATCCAATTCCATATTTTCCAGAGGTGTCATCTCTGATGTTTTTAGTGCATGGACCGTTCTTATCAAAGGGAAGCCATGCAGAAGGGTTTGATGGACACTGGGATCACCATCCCAAGGCTGAGCTTGAAGGAGTAGGAGAGAGACACATCCCCTCTCACGACATTTCCACGGATTCCACAGTGTAGTCTCACTTGTGTCAGTGCTTTCCTGCTGTTTTCCCCCAGCTCCTCTGTCCTCCCACACTGTCCCAGTGATCTCAAGCATTTCTGATTCCAAGGAGTCCTCCCAAGGAGGGACACCTGGGTTGGGCTGTCTGGCTGCTGTTCTGGCCTTGCCACTTTACAGATTCATGGTTGGCCTTGGAGACCTTAGAAGTCTTTTCCAGCCTAAAGGATTCTGTGATTTCCATGGTGATTCCTGTTTCTTCTCCCTTATTCTCCCCAGGTTTTACTGCTGGTGGGAAGCAATTGTTACAATCCTGATGATTCTCCACTGTCACCATCAGCCACATCTCCTTCTTCCCATATTCACATCCTGAATTCGTAGCACAGAATCATGGAATTTCCTGAGCTGGGAGGGTTCCACAAAGCTCATTGAGTCCAGCTCCTGGCCTTGCACAGAACAACCCCAATAATCCCACCACATCCAACTCCATTGTTATCCAAATTGCTGGAAGCTTCTGAACTGCCTACAAAGAGCTGCCTTTGGCCAAAACTGCCTTAAACCCTCAGCTCAAATCCCCGTGGTCCTGCAACAACTGAGTGGCTCCATCAGGTGAATGTTTTCCCATTTCCATCCTGCCCAAAGGGAAGAGACCTCCGGCTTTTATCTTTGAATAAACCTTCCAACACCCTGTGGAATTTCCTTCCCTCTCTCCACGGCTTGTGCCTGGCTCTTCCTTGCTCTCCAGCTGAAGTGAGAGCAGCCTTGGGTCAAGTGTAATCATTTTTATAGAGCTGGGGATCAATAACTGCCGGAGAGAAATGCTGTCTGTCAGAGTCCCCTTGGATCCTGGAAAACCCAAGGAACGCTGTATGGAAGAGCACTTACTGTATTACTGCCGCGGGCAGATGGAGCTACATGCCAGAGGCTTGGCAGAGCTTTGGAAGTGCTGGAAAGATTCATGCCCAGCCTCTCTGGGAGTAGGGAGAACATCCCTACCCTGCACAGCCCTTCCTTCTTCCCATCTTTCCCAAGGAACATCCCCGTTTTACAAACATCAGCTGCGGGAACACCTGGGAATCAGTGGCTTCATCTCAAGCTGATGAATAAAGCAAGGAAAACATGGATACACATAGATTTAACACCAGTCTGCCCCAATACTCCTCTTTGGGAAGGTTTCTTCATGGTTTATGGTTTTTATTGCCTGTTTGGGTCTGCTCTGGTGCTGTGGGCTGCTGGAAAAGCTGAAATTTCCAGGGACAGACACCCAGAACTGATCCCTGCAAAGCACTTTGGGACAAGGTATTGGATAAGTGTCAACAGAAAAATTTTGGGAATAATCTAAACTGGCTAAAAATTCTCCTGGGGTGGAACCAAATTTAATTTGGCTAATTGGTGGCTTGAGAATGGAAGTGGGGATGAGATGGAAGTGCCTGGATGGGCACAGCAGGTGGCAAATGTCCTTTTTCTCTCACGTGACACTTTCTGTGGTGCAGCATGGGTAGTCTGTGGCTTGTTATGGATGTGTGGGATTTGTCCAAGCATTCCCAGAGTTTTGTCACCTGGGTCTTTTGCCTCTCTCTCCTTTTCCTATCTCTGTCCCCTGTGCAGTTATTCCAATGGAGTTGGGTTCAGGAGCTCACCGAGGGGGGATTTCCAAGAGATTCCTGTTCTGCACAGAGTGGAAGAGGTCGTATCCCCTTCCCCACCACTGCCCATGGATGTGCTATCCAGACTATCCTGAGGATGAACCCAGCTTTAGCCCTCCATAGCCTGGTCCAGCTTAATTTGGGAAACAAAATTTAATTCTTGGCCTGGTGAGATGCAGCATCATCAGCTTAGTGTAGGAATCTAAGAAATGAGCAATTATTCATGGATAGGACTGTCACCCATGCCTGGGTATCCTACTCTCTCTTCCTGGTTTTCTGTGGTGGTGGTTTTGTGCCCCTGCAGTGGGAGTGGTGGAACTGGAGAAGCAGAGATTGTTTCCAGGGATATTGAGTATATTTGGGTTAGAATTAGGGTTTGTACAAGAGGAATTTTATAGCAGAATCCTTTAGAAAGGGACGTTCTTCTCCATTCCAAGAGAGATCAGTTCCTGAGCTTTGTCTGCTCCCATCGTGTTGCTCCACACATCAGAACGGGGACAGAATCCTAAAATCCTCGAATAATTTGGGTTGCAAGGGATCTTTAAAGGCCATCTGATTCAACCACACTGCAAGGAGCAAGGAGATCTTCAACCAGATCAGGCTGCTCATAGCCCCATCCAACCTGACTCTGAGTTTTTCCAGGAATGGGGCATCCACCTCTCTGGGATTGTGCCAGTGTTTTTCCACCCCTTCCAAGCAGGAAAGCTTTAGGGAGCCTAAATATTTTAGGTCAGTCTGAGGACTGAAATGCGCTGACAGGAGTCGGGGCATGTTGGGAACCCATCAGCCCCGTCTCCATCCCTTTCTGGAGAGTTTTCCCATTCACCCATCCATACATCCATCAAACCATCTCCAATCCATCCTCTCAGTGCTGCATAGGAAGGTTTGACAGGTGGAGACGGGAAAGTGCCAGGTATTGCTGTTATTGTTGCAAATGAATTTTATGGACGGATATTTACATCTGACTTTATGACCCGCTGCTTTTCACTAAGGAAAGACATTTAAATCCATAGGAAAGATCTCCAGGGCCATGGTTTCCTCAGACAGAAAAAGTCTGAACAGAGCAGATCTTCAAGCCCAGAATTCCACTGGTTCTGCTTCCTTCCACCACCACCACACAGCGATTTTGGGGGGATTTGTGTGGATATTCCTTGTGGCAGAGGTTTAGCTCCATCAGCATGCTTGGATCACAACTGGGAATGTGCCTCCTCACCCTCTTTGCCCCCATGAGACCATTTTAGGACACCTTTGTATCTGCTCTGACCAAGGCTGGTGTCAGCCATGGATTCATTCCCATGGGATATACTGCCAGTGAAATCTCCCTCTTCACTTTTCCCTATCCTGCTGGTCTGGCAGGTCAAGGTGGGATCTGTTCCTCCACCTGTCTCCCTAAGCTGCCCTTTGCACCTGGATGGTGGCTTTCTGAGTCTGAATCCATCTCCTAAGCACAGGGTGGGCTTCTCCCCCTTGTTCCCCATTCGGTCCTGATTCTCTCATCCCCAGTGCTGATGAACTCCGTATTCCATCTCATCCTTACCTGAGGCAGTTTGGTCCTTCCATGACGGACAAAAAGGACTAAACTTCACTACCTTCCCTTCTCCTCCTCCTTGCTAGGGCTCAGCTAATGGACATCTAAGTCCTGGCCCCAATCCTGATGGATTCTGGTTGTCCTGAGGAGACCCAGGCTGTGCCCAGGGTACAAACCAGGCTTTGGAGTGGGAGATGTTGTCCCAGGGCATCCTCAGCTGTCCCCTCACCTGATGTTCCCAAACCACAGTGGCATTGAGTAGCTCACACCATCCAGCTGTGCTCCCTCTGCATCTCCTCAGCCCTGGTGAGGAACATCTGGGTGCTGTGTCCAGTTCCGGGCTCCTCAGGACAGGAGGGACATGGAGCACCTGGAGGACAACAAGGATGGGGAAGGGACTGAAGCATCTCACATATGAGGAAAGGCTGAGGGAGCTGGGGCTGTTCAGCCTCATGAGGGGACACAGCTGAGAGGGGACCTCATCCCTGTCTGTCCCTGCCTGCAGGGAGGGCTCAGAGCAGCGACCACGCTCTGCTCCGTGGGGCCCAGCAATGGCACAAGAGGAATGGGCAGGAACTGATGCTCAGGAAGTTCCACCTGGACATGAGGCAGAACTTCTTTCCTGTGCAGTGACCAGGCCCTGAACAGAGACCAGAGAGGGTGTGGAGTCTCCCCTGCTGGAGATAATCCAGAACCATCTGGACACAATCCTGTGCCATGTTCTCTGGGATGGTCCTGCTTGAGAAGGGAGGCTGGACCAGATGTCCCACTGTTGTCCCTTCCAACCTGACCCATTCCATGATTCTGTGATCAGACATCACTTCAACATCTGCCACGAGTCAGCAGTGACCATGGTCACACCACAGGCAGTTTTGGAGCTGGTGGGGGAGATCCTGACCAGTCTGGGACAGGAATATCCAAAGCCACAACCTGCTCGGCAGGCGTTGGAAGCAGCAGGAAGCCGGGCATGGCCTCTCCCCCTCAGAACCTGCAGTTAAATATTGACAAGGGAGGGCTGTTTTGAAGGGATGACTGATTTTATGAGCAATCATCAAGGAACGCGGGGATGCCACGAGCTCATCCAATATCCTGTCTCTGAGAGCATCCCCTCCCAGCTGCCTGGGAGGAAGGAGTCAGCCCCTGTAATGGACACTTATCCAATAATTTGCCAAAGGGGGGCAGTTTCTCGCTAACCTCAAGTGGTTTGTGTTTGGCGTGTGGCCTGAAACACAACCCTGACATCCCTCATAAATATTTATCCCAGCTGCTGGAGCAGCGATGTTTGACCACGGGCAGCCTTTGTGGGAGTTTTCCAAGCACTTGTTTCAGAGAGCCCCCGCGTGCTCAGAGCAAAGGGCAGCTCCTGAGTCAGCTCCAATCCGCTGCCAGGGAAGTCTCCTGGGAGGAAACGCACCCAGGAATGTGTTGGGGTGCAGTGGCTCCTCTGGATTTGAATACTAAGCAGGATCAGGGCATGGAATATTCAGTCACTGTCCCTAATTGTCAGCACAGGGTTTGATACTGTTTCCACCTCGCTGCTCCAGATGCTGGTGGATCGAGGACACAGGGGCTAGCAGAGGCTGGGGTGATCTCTCCACAAGCGGATGATGCCTCTGTGCCAGCAAATGTCATTCTCCAGGGCTCCACCTGTGCGTCTCCAGGGATCAGAATGGGGATTGCCCACCAGGACTGGGAGGCCAGGGATGAGGCTGGGGCTCCAAAGACCCCGTTTTTCCTATGTTAGAGGTTCTTTTTGGCAAGGCGTGAGAGCACCCTGGGCTCCATGGCAATGCTCTGTCTTGTCCCAGGGGATGCTGCTGAGTGTTGTAATACCCAGGCTGAGGAACCTGGGACAATCCTCCCATTCCCATCTGCTGACACTTTGTGGCAATATCTCTTTGATTTCTGCTCCCTGTCTTCCTCCTTAGGGTGCTCTGAGCCCCCTCCCTCAAGGGACACACAGTGAGGATTCACAGCAGAGCCCCAGGGGACCCTGGGCAGATATCATTCTTGCCCATATCCCAGAGATGGAGCCTCTCCCCTCCTGTTTTTGGACACATCCAGGCTCATTTGAGGTGTGGGGGTTCAAGGGTTAAGCCCTTGTCCTTTAGGAGCAATGAATTTATCTCCTCACTCAGTCCAGGTCCTCCACCCCCAGAGCAGCATCCAAGCAAAGCCTCCCTCCCCCAGTTCCTGGGGTCAGCCAAGCCTGAAGCCCCTCTCGCTTCCCACCAGCGGGAACAATGTTATTCTGCACCGAGTCAATTACCGCCATCTAATTAAAACCGAGGCGCGTGCCATCCCTCAATGACACGGGGGTGGATGGGGCAGAGAACAGGGAAGGCGGGGAACAAGGAAGGCGGCTGCTCTGCCTTATCCCTCCTTTTTCCAGACCTCCCTCCCAACTTCCTTGTGGGACTTTGCTGTGGGGCCGCTCCCCAGGAAGCTTAGGAAGGTGGGCAGGAGGGAGGGAGAGAAAAGAGATGGATGCCGATGATTTTGCAGGAGGTGCCTCTGGACCGTGATCGTGTGAGCTCTGGGGGGCTTTGTCCCCATCCTTTCCTCCCACCCCTCCCCTCCAACCTTTTAACAGCCACTCAGCTCCAGAGGCACTTGATTGACTTTAAATGTAATTAAATCGCAGGCACGCCGAGGATAATTCAGGGAGGTTTCATTGCCTGTCGGAGAGAGCGAGGCAGCGGAGACAGAGGGGTGTTAATAATGCACTTTTTATTGCCGAGCAGTTGGAAGAGGTTCAGGGAATTTGTGGAGAGGGTGGAGCCTTGGACCAGGCAGGGGGGTTGGGATCAGGGAAGGGGGAATCTTGGATTTTTACTTTCAATCCCGAAAGTCCTCAGAGGGATATCCTGCCGCACTATCCCGTGGGAGAGCTGAGGCTTTGCATCTGTCCCCAAGGGATGCAAAGGTTCTCCCAGGCAATCGGTGCCAGGAAAAGAGGAAACAGAATCAAGTTCTGCCAGGGGAGCTTTAGGTTGGACATCAGGAAGAATTTCTTCATGGGAAGGATTGTCAGGCATTGGGATGGGCTTCTCAGTGAGGTGGTGGAGTCATCATCCCTGGAGGGGTTCAAGGAACGACTGGACGTGGCAGGGGATGGGTCATGGGTTGGACTGGAAGATCTTGGAGGGGTTTTCCAAGATTCTGTGAGAATTCTCTGAGAAAGGAGGGAATTCACCTTACATAATCAAGAATGCCCAGAGTCAGGATAAGGATTCCTGTTTCTATCATGGCACATTGTTGTGGATCCTTGCTGTGTCCCATCACACGGGGAGGCAACTCTGCTTTAGGTCCTCTTGGTAAACCCAGTTTTCCTGAACACCAAACTGGGTGTTTTTTCCTGAACTGGTCTTTCAGCTGGTGCTAATTTTTCCTACTTGCCTATTTTATCTCTCTCTCTTTTTTTTTTTTTTTTCTTTATTCCACCAGAAATCACTTCTGCAGCTTCCTCTAGAAGTTGAACTGGGAAAAAAATGTCCCTTGGGAAGAAATTCTTCCATGAGTTTTGTTGGGCTTCAGGCTGCCCCAAATCCAGGTCTGACAGCTCTGTGCTTGGGTCGATGCAGGGAAGATCTGAAAAACTCCTACATGGCAAGGAAAGACCCAGAGGTTCACTTGATGTGAACCTGGGGGCACATCCAAACTTTTTGCTGGAGAAACAAGAGGCACGATTTAGATTTCATTGATGTGGAAAAATTCCCCACAGAAGCTGAGTAGGTTGAAGGTGACTTCAAGGTGCATAACTGTTGGAGGCTTTGCTGTCACTGCCTTGTTTGCAGATGATATTGGTAGCAAAGAAAGATCCAGTGGTGCCACAGCATCCTCCTGTCTTGGTTTTACATAAGCCTGGCTGAGTTTCACTGAGCTGTGCTCAAGTCTGTGTCCAGTGAGACCTGAGGAATGTGTTGTTGGTCCACACTGGTGGAGTCTGAAAATTGTGTGAGACAGATCCTCTTCTTCCACCTCATTTTTGTCATTTGTCACATCAGGCCACGCCGCCTCAGTTTGAGATTCACAGGTGAAAATATGGGATGGGGCTATGGATGAGTATTTCCTTGGAGAGAGGGCACGGCTGAAAGTTTTGGGAGTACAGGAGGTCTGGTTTTCAGCAAGGAGGCATCTCAAGTAGCATTTTTTGTGGTGAAAGCTGGTTCAGGGACTGTTTCCAGAGGAAGGAACATCTCACAATTTGTTGCACGAGAAGCAGAAGTTGCCTGGAAAGGGACCTCTGACCATTGCAGAATTAGAGTTGTCCTTCAGAAGGAACCTACAGGGTCCTACAGGGTGATGAGATCCAACCAGTCCATCTTCTGTCACCTGCTGGTTGGTCCTCTTCCTAAATTTCCAGGTTTGGAGGCCTGGCTGGGCCAGTGTGGCACCTTGCGTGGTGCTTTGCTGTTTGCTACAGTAAAATCACCTCTCCACTGCAATCTTAATTTGGGAGAAGATCCTTAGACCAACCCAAAACAATCAGTTGAAACCCCTAAAGATTAATGTTCTTTAATAAGATTAAAAGACTCTTGGTATTTTGTTCCTGTGGCCACCGTGGGACCACCAATACCTCATGGAGCTGAAGGTGGGAGCTGCAGCTTCCACCTTCTCCCAGGTCCCAGAGAACTGGTCAAAGTGTGCAGGAAAAGCAATTCCAGGTGTGGAGCTGGTCCCCACCCCTGGTTAGGCCAGGCAGAGCCTGCTGGAGCATCTGATGGGATGGAGAGGGGGTGGGGAGCGGATTAAAATTCTCGTTTCTTCACGCTGGGTGAGAATGCTACAGTGGATTAGGCCGGGAGCTGCTCCTGGCTGCGGTGCTGTGCTGAATTAGCAACATGTTTGAATGAGATAAAAGGGGCAGCTTTACCCCAGCGCCCTCGTTCCGCTAATCCCACTACAGCTGTGAAATGAAGAGCAGCAGATCCGCTTTACTCCCTCCCCTGACTATTTCCTACCCTTGAGACCGAGGCAGCTCCGTGTGGCTTTACCAAACCTGGCCCTGCAGGCAGATTCCTGCTCCAGCCGGATGCTCCTTTTGCTGTGCTGGGCCCTATCCCAGGACTTTTTGGAATGGGGGACTCTTTGACGAATTGGAGAGTGGGGTTGGTTGCCTTGGGAAGTGTTTGTCCGCCTCGCCAAGCCTTACAAGATTCTGTGTTGCCATGATGTGTGGCCACCCGTGTGCTGGAGGAGGGAAAACTCATCCCTGTTCCAGCAGGTCACCTCAGCAGCATGGAAAGGGTGGGGTTTTCTCCTGCTTTTCGCTGGGAATCTGTCAGGCAGCTAAGCAGAGGATGCTTCTTGGTCCTGCAGCTGGGGCGGTACCCACCCAACCTCCACTTCACTGATCCCACTTTGCCCCATGGTGGCACCTCTTGCTTGGTTGGACATCCCAGTATGAGACTGGTCACAGCTCCAGGGACATGGACAACGTCTCCTGGTGCTGGAGGTGATCCCACCAGTAGAACTTCATCTTTCAAGTGGGTCCCAGTGTGGTTCTGACCCCTTTTTCACACAAGGATGTTGCAGTGTTGGGATAACTTGGGACTACAAGTCCCATCTCCTCTCATGCAAAGAAAAGTTTGTAGAGGGACATGAGAGGAAGAGACTGTAAACAGCCAGGTAAAGATCTGAGAGGTCTTTAAAAATAATCTTAATGATCTTCAAAAAGGATCTTGGAGGTCTTTTCCAACCTCAGCGATTTGGGGGTGATAGAACTTGGAGGAAGGGGCTACAACCAATCTTTGCGTCTGTTGACCTGTTCCTGAAATGGATTATACCCTTCTTATCAGTGAGCCAGGAGTCACTCCCCGGAGCCGGGGAGATCAAATGTGTCCTTTTCCCTGTCACTTAAAAGCTGGAATTCATCCCTTCTGTTTTGGGAGTTGTCACACAGGCGTAGCCATTGGAATGGTGCTTTTATGCTCCTGCACATCCAGGAGTTTAAATCTGTGCCATCCACGAAGCTGAGGGAGCAAATTGTCCACTTGGATGGAGTTTTCTGCCTTAGGAAGAGTGGAAAAATTCCCTCAGTTCTGCTAACTGTATCAGCTTGTTGTGCCTCCATGGGAAAGAGGGATCTCCACTGCAGACACCCTCTTTAATCCCGTCAAAACAACTTTTATCCACATCTCCATAACATAGGAAAACAAACCTGCTGTAGGATTGGATCCACCTGTTTGCACAGGAATAACAAAGATTTGGAAGCTGGATGAAATTTGGTGTGTTTTTTCCTCAAAAATTTGTTTGTGTGTATTTCACACAATTTATTTGTGTTTGTATTTCCAGTTCAGCTGGAAATTGCTCTTCCAGAGGAAGGTTCAAGAGAGCCCACAAGGGATCTCGTGGAGCTTCATCCTTACTCCTGCCAAATGAGAGATTTGACCTTTCTTGAATTATTCCTCTGCTGCAATAACTTCAAAAGCCAAAGGTTTTTGCTGCGTGTCCCATGTTTTCCACTCTGGAAAGCCTCCACTGCCTTTCCCTTCATGGTTCTGTGTCTTTTGATCACTGTTTAGAAGGTCAACAGCAACACTGGGGGTTCCATCCCCATCCCCGCTTAAATCCTGGCATTTCCCAACACGATAATTGGGCAGAGAGAATTAATTCAGGTGATCTAAACATCCAGGACGTCTCTTGGTGACTCATTTTTCTCCTTCCGTGGGATACTTGAGCTTCTCAACCTCCAAAACTGCAATTCCTGCCTGTGAAAGTGGAGGCTGAGCATCTCAGAATCCAAGAGTACACAAACCCATCACCTCTTCTGACTGAGAGCTGGAATTTTCTGATGTTTTTCTGCAGTTGTGGCCTAGTTTCAGCACACTGAGCACCAAAATGATTCCACAGGGAGGAACTCTGATCCCATCTTCTCCAGGTGTTGCTGATCCCAGATGCAGCCATTGAAAAGCCTCCTGACAGCAAGGTGAGGATGATAGCGATGATCTGGCCCTGACCTGGGTTTGTATTTTGGTTTAGATTCATAGAATCATGGAATCACTGGGGCTGGAAAAACTCTCCAAGATCATCAAATGCAACCTTTGACTGAACACCACTGCATCAAATAAATTTTACGTCCCTTAAAATTATTTTGATGCTGAGTTTACAGCTGAAGGTGACATTGGATCCCTTGGGAAGAAGGGATGGTGCTTTGAGGGTGTAGTGAGATGACAGAGATGACACCTTGCTCAAGAATCCCAGCTCCTCATCCACTGCTTGGATAATCAGTTGAAGGCACCGATCTGAATTTTCGAATTTCTGAATTTCCCATTCCATCCCAAAAGATGGAGCTTGTTTGTGTGTGATCATCCCGCAGTTCCTCTCCACATCCCACATTCCTGGGAGATGTGGAATCCTTCACATCCTCCATTTCAAAGACGTCTCTATTAACAGGACAATGGGAGAATAAGCACTTTCCTTTATTCATTTCCCCGCTGTCTGATAAAATCATATTGATGATAATTTTTCTTTAATGGACCATTTGCAGTAATTATGATGCAGAGGGTGAGTAATTGGAGCTGACGCCGATGCCTCCTACGGAACTCGGCAAACTTAATTCACTCCATTGTCTGGGAGGAAGGGAGGGAAAGGAAAGAGACCGGGGCGGGGTGGGGGGGTGAAGCCAATCCCACAGGCCCCTCTCCCCTCCCAAATGGTCAGCAGAGCAAATTTTTGCTTCTCCTGCCTCTGTAGGATTTGCTTCAGTGCATCCATTTTCACGTTTCCCTTTCCTTCCCTTTCCTACCCGTTCCCAAATTTGCATTCTCTGTCCTATGGTCTCCATGTTCCCAGTTTCAAGCTCTGGAATGATTTCTACGTGGTCTGTTAAGTGCTTTTTCCCATCACTTACCAGCATGTTCTAGCCTTGGATGTGTCATGGAATTACAAAATTATTGAGGTTGGAAAAGCCCTTCAAGATCTTTGAGTTCAACCATTCCTCAGCACAGCCAAGGACACCACTAAACCATGTCCCCAAGTGCCACATCCACATGGCTTTTAAATCCCACCAGAGATGGTGTCCATCCTGTGCCAGGGCTGGAGACACTTTCAGTGAGGAATTTTTCCTCTAATATCCAACCTAAGCCTGCAATGGCACAACTTGAGGCCATTTCCTCTTGTCCTGTCACTTGTTCCCTGGGAGCAGATCCCTACTCCCACCTAGCTCCATCCTCTTTTCAGGGAATTGCAGAGAGTGAGAAGGTCCTTCCTGAGCTTCCTTTTCCCCAGGCTTTTTTCCTAGCTCCCTCAGCTGCTCCTCATCAGGTTTGTGCTCCAGACCTTTGTCTTCGTTTAAAAACCCAAAGATCCTTGGGATAGGCCCATGCACAGACTCCCTGCACCATTATCTCATCCTGGAGGTCCTTCCCTCTGGGTCCTTCTCTGCAGGCAAGAGGAAGGAGACTCTGGAAGGCACTTTGGTGGAAAAACATGTTTCCCTGCTGTGGTCCAGCCCTGAATTCCATGGGAAAGCTCTGGCTGGGGCCAGAAACAGGAGCTGTGCTCCATGGAAAAATAAGGCATGGAATGACCGGATTATCTGTGAGTAGAAAGCATACTTGACTGGGAGGAGGTAACTGGGAAGCATTCCATCCTGGATTTGAAGCCAGTGGCCCAAGTCTCTTAGGAACTCTCATGATTTAACCCATCAATGTCACACAGTCACTTCCTCAATCGCTCTTAATTCAGTGGGATAGGGAGAGAATTAGGAAAAAAAGGGTAAAACTGGGGAGTTGAGATAAAGACACTTTATTAGGGTAGAAAAGGAAGGGAAAATAATGATAATAATCCTAGAATTCCAGAAGGGTTTGGGTTGGAAGGGACCCTAAGGCTCATCCAGTTCCAATCCTCCATGGACAGGGACACCTTGATCACCTGAAGCTGGAGATGGGATGAAGTTGTGGAGGGATGAACCTGGATGCTCTTAGTAGTGATGCAACCAGCCTGCCCAAATCCATGGGATTGAGTGGGAGATGAGGCTGCAGGGAGAACCGCAGGGAGATTTGGACAGGCAGAGAATCTCCTTAAAGAAGAACAGATATAAAACCATCAGGTTCATCAGTATTCTTGGAATTGGATTGGGATGGAAATGAGCATTTCTTTATGTATTCCAGCAAACTGACTCCTTGGAATAAAATGATGGAGGCCAATCGAGCAATTGGCTCCCAACAATTGGTTGCAATATTTTATTTCAGTAAGGAATGCTCCAAGTTGGCTCCACGTTTGGTCTTTTTTTTTT
>VXAC01005230.1:130106-150873 GCA_013399225.1 Rhipidura dahli | reverse complement strand
TTTTTTTTTTTTTTTTGGAAAGCGTTAACCTGACCCAAATTCTTGCACTACCTGGTCTATCCCCATGATCCATGAAGAAAAAAATTGTCTCTTTATATCCAAAACCAGGACAGGGATTTCCATAAGGAATCAAGAAAAGAATTGTGATCATGCAGCTGAAAAAGGATCTGGAATCAAGTCCTGTCTCTCTCACTGGCTCTCCAGATTATTTTAGGGAATTTGGCCTAAGGGAATTTGAGTGTCATATCCCAGTTCCTCAACTAACCAATGCCCAAGAAATCCTTCAGAATCTCTCAAGTTTGTTTACATGAGTGGCAGCATTGGGAAGAGAGGGAATGCTCTTAGGAAATGAAGGAATATTTGATATGGATTTGCAATTCTCTTTTTTTGCAACATGACAACTGGAGCATTCCCAGAGGGATTGAGGTGAGAATTCTGCTTGGAGACACCCAATGAGAACCAGGCAAAGCTCAGTACCTGGGTAGGGAGTGAGGAGCTTTTATTCCAACTTTGCTTTTCTTTGGGAATGTTTAAAACTGGAGAGGTGGGAATCTGTGGAAGCCAAAAATGAGTTTTGGAAGTGCAGCTGGAAAGCTGGGAGTAATCCTGGAGTTGAGGATGCAAGAATTCCTCAGGGTTACATCCTCCCACATGATAGAGGTAGACTTTGGCATTCCCCTGGGAGATCTCCTTGCATTATTCTCTATTTTTCTGGGCTCAAGGAACATACAGGATAAAGCCTCTCATCCCTGACCCATCTTCCATGCTTAAAAACATAAAATGTGCCCTGTTCAAAAATTGTTTTCCATCCCATTTCTACTCCAAGTGATCAGATTTTGGCCCTGTTTTGGCCGGAATCATTCTGTTTCCAGGAAAGATTCATCCATCCTACTCTGATTTTGGGGGCAGCATCCATAAAAGTCCATAAATCCCTCTCTCCAGTATTTATTTTGGTGGTTTTGGCATTGGAGTTTGGCTGCTCTGTGGGCAGAGCAGGCAGGGATGAAACCTCTGGAAGGAAACTTCCCATGCCTGGTGTGTTTTTAGCATTTCTTTTGAGAAATTCCAGGTGGAGATGGCTGTGCAAGGCCAAGACTTTCAAGGAGTAAGAACAAAAGGAGGATGTGGAGCTGCTGCAGCGAGTCCAGGGGAGGCCATGGAAATCCTCAAAGGGCTGGAGCCCCTCTGCTCTGGAGCCAGGCTGGGAGAGCTGGGAATGTCCAGCCTGGAGAAGGGAAGGATCCAGGGAGATCTCAAAGCCCCTTCCAGTGCCCAAAGGGCCTCCAGGAAAGCTGGAGAGAAACTTGGGATGATGGATGGAGGGACAGGACACAGGGAATGGCTTCCCACTGCCAGAGAGCAGGGATAGATGGGATATTGGGAAGGAATTCTTGGCTGTGAGGGTGGTGAGACCCTGGCACAGGTTCTCCAGAGGAGCTCTGGCTGCTTTCTGGATCCCTGGAAGTGTCCAAGGCCAGGTTGGACAAGGCTTGGAGCAATCTGGGATAGTGGAAGGTCTGCCTGGCCATCTTCAAGGTCCCTCCCAATCCAAACCATTCCACGATTCCATGATTATCCCTAACCTGCAGAATATTCCTTGGAAAAAGCAATAATCACATCCCTCATAGTAAAAATCTCCCTTTTTAGTAGAACAGTGGAAATTTGACTCTATGTCCCTGACAACTGAAGGGATCAAAGTGATCCAGTGATCCATAATCCGCTCACAGAATGGATCTGAAATGATCTGTCTGGACATGGATTGCTCTGCACTTCCCCTGTTCCATATCTTCTTTCCCCAAAAAAAATCCACAACCAAAACTCTTGGAGATGAGACAGGAAATTTGTGTATTCTCCATGGCCTAAAAAAATAGGAAAAAATTATTTGTGTAAATTAGAAATTAAGATTTTTCCTGGTAATTTTCCTTCTTCCTAATGGGATAGGCAAAATGAGGATATAAATCCTAGTCTTAGACCTATTAATGATACTCATATTTATTTTATAAATATTTATAGATTTTTTATATCCATTTGGGTCTAACAATGCCAAAATATGGCCAGATGATCCTGATTTAAGGATTTGTCTTAAAATACACCTTGATGGGTCCTGTTTCACTTTTCCTTTGTGGAAAACCAATCTTAAACAGATAAAAACAAGACACATTAAATAAATAACAAAAAATAAATATAATTTGCATTAATTGAACAGAGCTTGTAGAGCATATTCCAGTGGGAGATTTCCACTGGGATAGGGCAGCTTGATAGAAATTAGGGAAAATCCAGCTTTTGCCAGGACATATCCCTGGATTTTTATGGCTTTTTGATGAGTCAGGAAAGTTCATTTTGATTTTATGATTTTCAGGACATTTTGATGAACAGAAGCATCAAAGCAGGGATGGCTTGAGGGATATTTTAAGGAATGTGCCTTCCATAAAAATTCCACGTATTTCTATACATACACATCTGAAAATATACTTATAAATACATTTCTATTTCTCCACGTCTTTTTTATAAAAATAAATATGAATATCCTGACTTGGGATGAAGCAGGAGAGGAAATTTGCAAGTGTGACCCAGCCTAATTCCAAAATATCCCTTTCTTGATATATTTTCAGTCCTAGATTTAGTAAACCAGCTTATTCCCGGTCAAATTCCTGAGGTGGTACATTTTGGGATTTTCTCTTCTTTGCTCTGCAATTCAGCTCCCGACAAATAGGTTTTACCTGAATGCAGGAGGCTGTTGGAAGTGCAGTTCTGGGAGTGTTTTAAAGCAGAATTATCCCATTCCTGAAATCCTTTACTTTGTTTTAATTGCCTCAAATCAAATTCCAGCTTTATTGGGACATTATAGCGTATTGAGGAATGAGAAATTTCTTCCCCTTCTTCCCAAATTCACGATATTTTGGGATAAGAAATAAAACTGGATCTAGCAGTGGATTCCCGATATCCCTCAGTTCCCAGGTGGTGGGATGAGATCCTGGTACCAAATCCCTGATCCATTTTGAGGGATAATTTTCCCACCTGACAGGTGCTTTTTTTTTTTTTTTTTTTCCCTGGAAAAACAGCTGAAGGCAACACCTCTCCCCATTCCAGAAATCTCCTCGGAGTGGCTGGTTTTAAATAATAAATTCAAGGGATCCCAGGATGGAGAAAGGGTGGAATTAAGTCCTTAAGAGATGGATTGAGAAAGGAATTTCCACCACCTTACACTTCCCTGGTGAGGTGAGAGCTGCCCTCACGGGAAGCATCTTTTTGGGAATAGAGTTGGCATTCTGGGGAGGAATGTCCCTAAGCCCCCTCCAGCATTCCAATGGGATCCTGTCCTGTCCCTCCCCAGGGAGGGGGACATTTTCCCAGGGGTGCTCCCTCACTGCTGTCACCCCCAGCCAGAAGATGTTAAATGGCTCTGCAGCACCTCCCATCTCCCTCGGATCCATCTTCCCTCAGATCCATCTTCCCTGGAATCACTGCATTACAACCAAACAGGATTTGTTCCACTCCGATTTTTCAAGATTGGACGAGGCCTCAAAGTTGGCAGAGCTGTTTCTTAAAGGTTTCCCAGGGATTGCAGTGGGAGAAGCAATTTTCTTCCCGGGCTCGGAGCGCGGCTCCCATCCCTGTCCTGCAGCACGGGAAGGATGAGGGTGTTTCTCTTCCTTCTCTGCCAATAAAAATTAGATGAAATCCCTCTTTTCCATCCCCAAATTGCCACCCAACAGGGACCAATATTTGTTATCCAGCTGCAGCAAAAGGGGAAAGGCAATGGAGTGGGGATGTGGGGATGCTTCAGGGAGGGATGATCCACCTGTGCCACCCCGAGACATCTGCGTGCAACCATCCCAAAATCTTTAATTTCAGGGAAGAGGGAGATGCCTGCATGGACCCTCTCAAGAGGCATAATTGGGAATCAGACTGGGTAGTTCTGGGAAGGTGGCGGGAATGAGATCCTGGCTCTGGAGGGATGCCAGCCCCCTCAGATTGGCATTTTGTGCCAGCCAAACCACTCTGCTCCAGTGGGAAATCTTTGGGGGAATTCTGTTCCTTAGAGCTCCTTTCCTTCCTTTTTTTTTTTTTTTTTTGCCCCAAATTAATTTCCAGAATTTTCCCACCCTGGGAAGAGTGGGAAGCAGGGGAAGGTTACTCCAGAAAAGAGGCTGTGTCTGAGGGAAGGTGGCTGACAATATCTCCTCCTCATCCAGGTGAGCATTCCCAGGGCTGACTCATTTTGGATAATTTGGAATAACTCCAGGCAAGTCACCAGGGACGGCAGAGGAGCAAACCCAGCAGGAACAGAAACAGAAATTAACCTTTGGCATGTACCCATGGATTTATCTGAAGGCAAAGGATTTTATTACACTGGCTTAAGTGGGCTTTGGATGGAGCCTCTGGAAAAAAGCAGGGAAAGGTTGCTAGAATCCTTCCTGAGCTAATTAATCAAATATATAATAAATAAATCACCTGCAGTCACAGTCAGGTGTCTGGAATGGAGGTGGCACAGCTTTAAGCAGAATTCTAGGCTTTGTATCTCTGGGATTATTGTTATTTAATTATATTGGAGCTGCCTTTGGAAGCTGGTGGGCAGCAGGTACCAGGTGTGAGCTCCCTGCTTTATTCTGAGGCAAGATTTGATCTCTCTGTTCCAGTGATGAATTTTCCCTGATGAAATTAAACTTATTTCAAATTAAGGGGGGGAAAAAAAGTGTTTTCTATTTTGAGCTGCAAGAGAAGCGAAGAAATAACTCCCTACTGAGATTAATTCTTATCATTTTAAGATATGATGACAGATAAAAAAGAACTTCAGAGATGATATAAAATGAGATTCCGAGCTTTGCAGGGGAAAAAGGGCCAATATTTTGGGGGAATTTTCATGGAAATACCTTTCTGTATTTTTGTTGACAAAACATGGATTTGAAAGGCTTTGATTGCCCCGCTCATATCCGACAATTGTACAACCCCCGGGGTTAATTTTTAGGGATTGTCAAGGAGAACTGAAAGCCAAACCCATCACCAGGACAAGAGGGAGAAGGATGAGTTTAACTTCCCCTTTTATTTTGTTTATTAGCATGGAATGTTTCCCTCCTTTGGATTCTGGCTGGAGACTGCAATTCCTTTCTTTCTGAGTGCTGAACTCCTGCTGACTTCCAGGCTGAACCTCTTTTCCAGCCTCATTTCAGCACCGCTGGATGCAGGAGAGTGAGGATTAGAGCACCAGAACTGTGAGGATTTTGTTTTTTGGGTCGTTGGAAACTCTGCTTTTCCTGCTGGTGGTGTGGCCTCCATCCCTGAGCATCCTCATCCTCATGGGAGTGATTTATGGAGTGTTACAAGTCCAGACCCTGTTACCAGGCAGAATTACTTAACACTTGATAAAACTGAAATTACATCCAGGATAGGATTTCCTCCCTGGCAAGGCCAAGTCAACCCTGTTTCCTGATTTTTCACATTTTAATTTCACTTCCCAGGTGCTGCTGGGTTTCCTGCTAAAGGAGGAAGGCTTGTCCCATGATTATGGAATCAGTGGGGGCTGAAGAGATTAGATGTGACATCTGGAACACCTGGAAAAGTCACTTCATCCCCTTGGGACAATGGAAAAGGGAATTAGAGCTGAATTTCCAGCAGCTCTGCCTGATTGGAGTTTCCCAGGTGCCTGAAATGTCTTTTACCTGAGCAACCAAGTGAAGGCAAGAATCCTTCTTTCTTTACAACAACTGCAATTAACAGTTCAGATTAATTACCTGCACCAAAGGTGTGACCTTGTTCACGACACACTGTGATCTCAAGGCTCACAGAAAATTCCAGGTGCTGTCTAAACTTCTCCAACAGAATGAAAACCTGGTATCCCATTAAGTTTCCACTCCCTGACTCTAGTCCAGCCTCCAGAAGGAATGAGGGTGGGATATTTGAGGGTGGAATCTCAACTAGTGGGGAGGTTTGACACCCTTAGGTGAAAATTCGGCTGCATCCAGGCTGGGAGTGCTGGAGGTGTCCAGCGTGGAGCAAGGGAGGCCCCAGGGAGACCTCAGGGCACCTTCTGATGCCTAAAGGAACTCCAAGAGAGCTGGACAGGGACTATGAACAAGGATGGAGGGACAGAACAACGGCTTCCCACTGCCAAAGAGCAGGTCAGATGGAATACTGGGAAGGTATTCCTGGCTGTGAAGGTGGTGAGGTCCTGGCACAGGTTTCCCAGAGAAGCTGTGGCTGCCCCTGGATGCCAGGAAGTGTTCCAGGCCTGGCTTGATGTGGCTTGGAGCAACCTGAGATAGTGGAAGGCGTCCCTGCCCATAGCAGCAGTTTGGAACTGGATGACCTTTGAGATCCATTCTAACCCAAACCATTCCAGGATTCTTTGATTCTGTTGCACTTTGGCCTGGGAAGAGACGGGAGTGGGATGTACAAGCAGCAGCCCTTCCATTGCCATTCCCAGAAGGCAATTCCCAGAGCAATAACCAGGAAGGGGAATGCTGGACAAGCCTCCTGTGAGGCTGGGTCTCTTTTTCCACTTCTGCTCTCCTCCTTGGTTCACAGAGAATTTTGGGATGAAGGTGGAGGTAATGGAACCAGAACATGGGAATGACTGAGGCTGAGACAAGATCCCAGGGATTATCCCATAAACTCTGTCTGTCTTTTCTGCCTCCTCCAGTTCTTTATTGCTGCTGTTTTCCCTCTCTCATTTCCTTGAGCTCCTGGCAGCATTCCTGTCTGCCTTTCCCTGCTGGTGCCCAGCCCTGGCTGGATGAGGTCAGGGACAACGAGAAGGAAAACAGGAGGAAACCAGGCCAATTTGTCCTGCTCATCCCTGTCTCCCTATCTGTCATCCCCAGTCCAGATCCGCTTGCCCTCCTTAAACAAGATCTCAACTGACCGTAAGGCTTCTGTCACTCCACCAAAATCAAACCCCTTCCCTCATCAAATCCCTAATCAGCCGGAACGGCTCCGTTATCCGTGCGAAATTGACTCCTCTCCGCTCCTTCTGCTGACCGCTGCCCTTCAATGAGCTGGCCCCGGCTCTGACTCCGAGGGCAACATCTCGTCTTAATTATATTTCCCCTGCCTTTTCCAAATCCTCTCAGGCACCCAGACGAGCCCAGGTATTGAGGAGAGTGGGAGGATTAATGGAGAAGCCGGGCGTGGATTGCAGCGGGAAAATTTGAGGCCATGTGCTCCCAGCTGGTTCGGGAGGGGTGATTTTGGGGAAGGAATGGGAATGCTCCTGCTCCAAGGTGGAGGTGGTGGCATGGTGGGACTTTGAGGGTGAATGTGGCAGCCGTGTTCACCCCTTCCCAGGAAAAATTCATTCCCTTCTGGCCACCCAAAAGAGAGGAGAAAGGGATGGAGGAAGGACAGGGAAAGTTTTGTGCTCTGGTGGCACCACATATCCTCCCTTATCTAATTTTCCAAGACAAAAGAAATATCCCTGTGTCCACAGCCAGCCTTGAAAATGGCCTTGTGTTAATTGGCTTCAGATTCCCAAAAAATATTTAGAAGGAGGGACTTAGGTTAAAACTGGGATATAAAAAATGAACAACCACGAGCAGTGGTTTAGGAATGCCACAGGGATCTGCTTTCCCCGGAGAACAAGCTTGGGCAGGATCCTTTGCTGCTGGGCCAGGCTGGCTAAAAAACACCAGGAATTCTGGGACCATGGGAAGAGCTGTAAGGATGGGCAGGAGTCCAAATCTGGAAGTAGGATAATATTCCAAATTGTATGGCTCAATCAGAGTGAGAAGCTCAATGGAGGTGGTAGGAATGTGAGGGGGCAACACTCATTTAATCCAGCTGGAAAAACCCGACCCCAAGTGAGTCAGGATGTAGGGAATGCCGGGATTTATTCTGTTCTCCCCACTCCTCAGGATTCTCCCTGTGATGCCACATTCCTGCCAGGAACATCTCAGTGTCAAATCTTGGGGCTGTGTTTTTCAGCCCAGAGATGGGAGTGGATTAACGAGGGAGGGGATTTGCTTCTATGGAAATAAACTTGATCTTTGGACATGGAATTAGGGCAGGATGTTTAATCAAAGGAAAAGATGGATTGGCAGTGGGCTAATGCCAAGCCTTGGCCACAATAACCACAATTTATGGCTGGTGTTGCCACAAAGTCAATTTAGGTTTAATTTCCTTGCTTTGCTCCAGCTCTGTTTTCCAACAGCTCCCTCTGATGAAAGGTGGGTGATGAGAAACTCCTGTATTTTGGAATTGAGAAGTTGGAGGGTGTCCTTGCCTGGGATATTCAGGATTTTGGCTCTTTTCCTGCTGCCTTTGGGGTGACCTTTCATGGCACCAGAGTTGAAGGTCTTCCCTGGCTTCCCAGGAGAATTTCCTGGAGTCGGGGAATTGCTCCTTCAGGTGATTGAAGATCAAAGCTTGGCCTAGCAGAGCCCACCATGATGGAGGCTTTATTCTCTCTGTTCAGCCCTTCTGGAGGAGAGGATTGGAGAAGGAATGGAAGTGAATAAATGCGTCACCATGGGTATGAAACCAATGGGAATGGTGTATTGAGTTCTGATGGGAATTCTGATCCCTGCCTGGGGATTATATACCACCCAAGTGTGTTTTGACTCGTCTTCCCAGTTCCAAGAGTGGCATGTGCTGGGGACAGGCAGCCACTGAAATCCAGGAAAAGCATTTCTGGATCCAATCCTTGTGTTCAGACCAGGTTTCCTCTCCAGAAACCTAGGATAAGTGAGGTTGGAAAAGAGCAAGAAGCCTCTGGACAGCCCGTTCCAACTTCTGACACCCTTCCTCATCCAATCACTGTTCCTTGTGTCAAGCTGAATCCTCTTCCATTTCAGCTTGGATTTTCTCCCTTGAGGATGATGACAATGGAGCCTGGCATGAGAATGAGGCAGTGGGGCAAGAACCCATCCCAGTTTCTTCTGTGGGGACCAGCTGGTCATGGATATCAGCCCTAGCTCTGGCATTTTTCCCTGGATAACTCCAGAAGCTGCGGCCTCTTCTTGAGCCACGACATTAAACTTGGTCCCACACCTTTGGGACTTTGCCATAACTCACTTGCAGAATTCCAAGGGAAGAGGATTCCTTCATTCCTTTCTCTTCCAGCTTTTCCTGCCCTGGTGCCCAGCTCCCTGCAGAGGAGAAGAATCAGGTTCATGCCTTTAGGAACTTTTCCCTAAGTGCAGTTTTGAAAAAATAACAGGAAAATAAAGAAACCACTTCCCTTAATTCCGTGGAACAAACCCAGCGAGTTCCAATCCATAAAATTTTATGGACACCAATAAACCAAAAATGTTGGCCCCTCTATTGAGTTGTTTAAGAGGCTGCTGGGGGATTTTCCTGCCTTGTCATTCCCATGCTCCACAGTGGGAATATAAATCACCTGGAACAAGTGTTAGACTCAAGCTCAGACACATACCAGGTAGGAGGGAAAGGGAGAAGGAGCAGGATAATACATGGGCTGAACCACTCATGGCTCTGAATACATTTCTTTGGAAGTGAATAAAGGATATTTGCCAGATACTGAACGAGTTTGGTTGTTCCCTGTCCTTCCCCTGTGGGAATTTTCCCTGATGCTGATCCTATAGGCATTGCTTACCTCGATCGGATCAAGGATTTATGGGAGCAGGAGGGAATGTTCTAAAAACAGTGGGAGGTCAGGTGTGAGGTTTGCCTTCAATAAGTTAAATTTTCTGGCAAAAAAGTAATTTCATTTAAAAGAAAAGCCAACAAAATCTCCAAAACTCCACCTACAAAAAGCCAAAACAAACCAAAAACCCCTAAAAACGATTCTTGACCAGCCCTGCTTATAATTCCCTAATATTTTTCACCTTTTAAGCTGAAATTTCTGACTCTTCTCTTATCTCAACAAAAATACTCCAGAACCACTTAAAAAATAAAGATATTTCCAACACAGTAGCAAAATTCAATGTTTTTTCTCTATTTCTCAAATTCACGTGAAAAATGGGATTTTTTTTTTCCTCTGAGAAGTTGCAGAGTAACACTGGATATTGGAAGCTGTTGTTCTGGGACATCAAAACATGGCATGGGATGAGCCTTCCAGGGGAAGACTGAAATCAATAAGCTTTGAGCCTGGGAAAATAGGACATTCATTGGAGATGTTTACAGCCAGCACAGGTTTTTTTCTCCCTTTTCCAACATTTTGCATATGAGGAAGGATTCTTTCATCTGGATTATTCCCTCATTAAAGCCAAGGCCTGTCAGATTTGCTGCCAGGATCAGGGCTCGGCTTCCTAAAGTACTCCCTTGGGAAGCTGCTCCTTTGTGAGGAGTTTAAGGAGGGCTGTGCTGAGATTCCTGTCATTAGGGGGACAATCCCCATTTTCCATTTGGATTTGAAGGACTTTTAGGAAATTCTACCTCCCAGTCTGCCCAAGATAAATTGAACCAGAGTCTCTATCCCTGGAAGTTTTCAAGGAAAGCCTGGACATGGCATTTAATGCTCTGGTTGGTGATGGCCAAAGTTGAACTCCATGACCTTGGAGGTGTTTTCCAACCTTAATGATTCCAAGATTCTTGGAGCACCCTCATAGCTTCATGCTGGAAAAACTGGAGCAGAAAATGCAACTTCATCTCCACCCTTGGATTTGATAAAGAACAACAAAACCATCCTGGAGATGTTGGTGCTCAACAGCAGCAGCATTCCCATGAATGCGCCTGGAAGTTCTTCCACTGCCTGAATCTCATTGTTTCCCAAACTTTTTAGTGGATGAGGGGTAGGCTGTGGATGCGTCTGCCTAGATTTTATTAAAGCTTTTGATGGTGTTTCCCACATCATTCTCCTGGAAAAACTGGCTGTTTATGGCTTGGATGGATGCCCTGTTTCCTGGAAAAAACTGGCTGTGTCCAAAGAGTGGCAGAGAATGGAGTTAAATCCATTTCAGACTGGTGTGGTGTTCCAGAGGGTTCAGTACTGGGAAAAATCTTATTTAATAGCTTTATCAATGATTTGGATGAGGGGATCAAGGGAATCCTAAAGTTTGGAGATGACACCATGTTGGAGCATTGATCTGCTGGAAGGCAGGAAGGCTCTGCAGAGGGTTCAGGACAGGCTGGATCCATGGGCTGAGGCCAGTGGGATGAGATTCAACAAGGCCAAGTGATGAGTCCTGCAATGGGTCACAACAGTCCCATGGAATGCTCCAGACTTGGGGAATCATGCTTGGAAATCTTCCCAACTGGAAAACTGGGAATGCTGGTTGACAGCAGCTGAACATGAGCCCAGGTGTGCCCAGGTGGCCAAGAAAGCCAAGGGCACCTGGCTTGTCCCAACTGTTCTGTGGCTACAGGACCAGGGCAGTGATTGTCCCTCTGTGCTGGCACTGCTGAGGCACCTCCAATACTGTGGTCACTTTTGGGTCCTTCCCAAACAAGAAACTGAGGGGCTGGAGTGTGTCCAGAGAATGGAACGGAGCTGGGAATTGAAGGACCAGGAGTGGCTGAGGGAGCTGAAGCTGGAGAAAAAGAGGCTCAGGGGGGTCCTTCTGGCTCCCCACAACTCTCTGACAGGAGGGTTAAGCCAGCTGGGGGTCAGGATCTGCTCCCAGGGAACAAGGGACAGGAAAAGAGGAAACGGCCTCAAGCCATGCCAGCAGAAGTTTAGATTGGATATTAGGGAGAAAGTTCTTTGGGGAAAGATGGTCGGGCATTGGAACAGGCTCTCTTGGCAGCTGTGGAATTATCATTCCTGGAAGTGTTCAACAGATGTGTGGATGTGGCACACGGAGACATGGTTTAGTGGCGGCCTTGGCACTGCTGGGTTAATGGTTGGACTTGATAATCTCAAAGGTCTTTTTCAACCTAAATGATTCTGTGGTTTTTTTTCTGGGACCAGCAGTGAAAGGGTCATGATGAGACCCCTTGAGAGGTTATGTGGAGAGAGACCTTCACTGGTGGATTTATGGTAGAAACCTGGGATGCTGTTCCCACATCCCATCTTCTCATCCATATCCCTCATACCTGCTGGTTGCCTTTTATTCCCAGAGATCATTCCTAAATCCCAAATCCCCTAAAATGAGAGTAGGTCCCAAGAATCCTGAAACACCCAACGCTGCTTCCACTACCCATTTTCTTTATTGGCTCTTTTTCCCAAGATCTGCAAAGGCAACCTCCAGATTTTCCTTCCCTCTGGGACCACCGTGGTTGGGACAAAACCCACTAAAATGTTGTCCCCCTATCCCCATATCTGCAGTAATTCCCTGTGCTAAACTTTTTCCCAAATAATTTGAGCAGTTGGCAGATTTTGTGTCTAATGGGCTGTGGAGGACATGGGCAGTTAAACATTCCCAAAATGTCTGGAGAAACCCATCCCATCATCACAATGATGGAGATTAAGGCTCCAATTAAAAGGAGACAGGGCAGTAACCAAGCGTGATCGGCCTGGATTCCCAAAGAGCTGATTTAGGCAATGACTGAAGCAGGAATAGGGTGGAAGCAAGATGGGACCTGAGGGAGGGAGGGAATGATCCCATATTTAGGGGATGGTGCTGTCCCTGCTTAGGGAAGGATTTACAAAGTGGACAAATAGGAGGAGAAAAAAAATCCTGCAAAGTGTTTGCTTTGGCAATATCAGATCCCTGTGGAAGGGATGTGTTTGGCATCAGTGGCAATTCCAGGCTCCCACCTCCTTCCTGAAAATTGACCTCTCTCCTTCCCCCAACATCAGCACCAGTTTTCCCTCTTTCTCCAATCCCTTTCCCCCTCCCTTTCCCTTTCTTCCCAACCTGATCCTGTGCACTGCCAGGCAGGAAAATGCAGTGCCCTGCACTGTTAGAAAGCCTTGAACGGCTTTTTTTTTTTTTTAAGGATAAGAGGAACTCTTGGCTGAGGTGTTCCTGGGAAAAGCCAATTTATCTGATGGGAGGTTGGGAAGACAAAATTGTCTGTGTTTGTAGAGATGTTGGAACAAAGACTAGCACTGGGAAGCTCCAGGGGAAATGAATAATTCTTTTTTCAGACACACAGGAAATAATGGATGGGAGAAACCAGACACGGGGCTTGTAGTCCAGGGTCTGCAATCTGGGAAGGAGCAGGTCAGCTCTGGAACCTGGCAAAGGCAGGGATTGAAGCTGTCCAGGAAACCCGGGAAGCTGCATCTCATATACCTGTGCTGTCAGATTGTGGAAAACTCACGGTTCCCTAATGCTCACCCAAAACTTTGCAACCTCCCCTGATATTCTTGTTACTCCATATGGAATCCTGGAATGGTTTGGGTGGGAAGGGACCACAAAGATCACCTCATTCCACCCCCTGCCATGGGCAGGGACACCTTCCACTATCCCAGGTTGCTCCAAGCTCCATCCAACCTGGCCTTGGACTCTTCCAGGGATGGGGCAGCCACGGCTTCTCTGGGAAACCTGTGCCAGGACCTCACCACCATCACAGGGAAGAATTTCTTCCCCATATCCCATCTATCCCTGCCCTCTGGCAGTGGGAAACCATTCCCTGTGTCCTGTCCCTCCATCCCTTGTCCCAAGTCCCTCTCCAGCTCTCTTGGAGCCCCTTTAGGCACTGGGAGGTGCTCAAAGTTCTCCCTGGAGCCTTCTCTTCTCCAGCTGAACATTCCCAGCTCTCCACAGGAGAGCTCCAGCCCTGTGATCAAATTAGTGGCCTCCTCTGGAAATTACTCCCTGTAGTGGTTTTATGGTCAATTTATGGACTGTTCCCTGATTTCTGTTCTGTGAGATAAACCATTAGGAGACAGCAAAGCAGGCACACAACTTATATGCTATGATAAAGTTTATTAACAGACCTAAGAGAAAAGGGAAAAAAAACCCAATCAGAACACACAGCCAGAACTTCTCCTCTTTTCCCTCCCCCTCCTTCTTCTCTCCCTCAATCCATGTGCAGTTCTCAAGAAAGGAAAAGAAAAGGGTTTCTTCCTGCTTTACATGGTTCTCCAAACTGCCACCTCCTGCAGCAAAAACCATCTGCAGTGATGTAAAATCTCTTTTTTCCATAAAACCCTCTCGCGGTTCCTTCAACTTTAGAACATGGGCCAGCCCATGGGGGTATTATTCTGTCGGATAAGTAATTGTGGCTTGAAATTCTAAGGCTTTTTCTCTTTTGCCACCAAGTTTTATAAGCCTCTGCTTTCTGATAAACCTGGCATCGGGCATTTTCTTCACAACCTTTACAAGCCACACATCCATTAAAATTGTCCATCCCCCATGAGTTTTAACTGGATTAAAGAGACAAACAGTCTGGGATATTACAATATTCATACCACAGGAAGGCAAGGAGGCTTTTAAGCTGCCCGCCGGGACGCCGCGGCACCGCCCTTTTTCCTCCCGTGGCCATCTCGGCTCCGTCTCACATGACGAGGTTTTCTCTTTCTCTCTCTGGCTTTGGAATCACCATGGTGGAAAATGTTACCGTCCCGCTTCGCCGCTGGATGCAGGGCTGTTTCTTCAGTTCTCCGTGCAGTGTGTGCTGGCTGCTGCGAACTGCAGGCTCCGTCAGTGCCCCGCTGTCCCGGGAGGGGAAAAACCCCGTCCCGGAGAGGCCGCGCCGGAGGAGCCTGAGGGCCGCCCCCCCCAGAGCCCCAGCAGAGTCCGGGCTGTGCCTCGGGAAGGGACAAAGGCAGCGACACCTGGCCCGGCGAGGCCCCCGGTGGGACCGTGGCTCCCTGGCCACCACCCCTGGGCCGGAAAAAAGTCCCCACTGCCGCCTTCCGCGGGATTTTTACAGATAACATTGAGAGAAACGCGATTCGACCAGGCGACTGTCTGTCATGTCGGGGCCAACCCGTGACACTCCAACAGGAACATCTGGACCTGCCTCAGGCTCCTTCTGCTGTTCCATGAGGCAAAGTCGAGACAATACCTGCTTGGAGAGGACAGACAGTAGGGATATTTCTAGGATGTAACAATTTAAATGGAAATTTCTAAGGGAGGGAGGAAAGGTGGGAAAGGCTCAAAAGACAAATCATTCTTGATAAAGATGATGATGATAGTGATAGTGATAGTGATAATGATGATGATGAGTAGAATTCTTCCCAGCTCTTCAGCCACAACCATGACCATCTGAGCCTGGAATTTCAGAGCAGAAATCTGCCTGGAAAACAGGGATCAACTGAAATTGTCAGCAGCCATGTGGTTTTCCAGGGATTTACTTCAAAATTAATCCCATGGAACTTCGAAAGTCTCGCAATTCACTTACCCAGCATTGTGGGTACTTAACATAGTGGCATCACCTGCTCACGGAAAATCCCGGAGCAGTTCCTAAGATGGGATTGCATTTCCTTCTCAGGCAGCCTGACTGGCATATTTGCTGTGTGAACAAGTAGGTGAGTCTGGATATTTCTGTCCCAAAACTCAGGAATTCTTCTCCTGACTGAGCTACGTCCAATCTGATGGGGATGAGGCATCATCCATCCTCCAATCCCTCATTTTACAGGCTCTTGTAAAAGGAATTTACAGCCAAAATTTACAAGCTGAATTCCCAGCACTGGTGACCCTGCAGGAGAGGAATGTGAAGCATCTTCAGAGACAGAACTGGGGATCATGGAAGTTTTCACATGGGATGCTAAGGGACAGGCATTTTATCCACATAGTCCTGACATTCTTGTGATAAATTATGCCATCCTGGGTTAGGGAGAGACCTCGGGATTTCCCACCCTGTCAGACTTGGAGAGTTGGGATTTCTGTCCTCACCACCATCACTGGAAGGGAAGCAGGGCATTTCCCATCACGAGGAATAGCAGCCATTCCTTATCCTCCAGGGATTCCACTCCCAGTATGTGATGGAAACCCACTGAGATGCAACTTTTTTGGGAATTCCAACCCTCAGCAAAAACAAGGAGAAGAAAACCAATGTGGGGCTACCAGAGAGCCAACTGAAGACCTCCATGTAAGAGCTGCACCTCTGAGCCTGGATTCACTCCAACCACAAACACCTCTGCTGTCCCCCTCTGGAATCAAAGATCCTCAGCAGCCGAATCTGTGAATGATGGAGAGCAGCAGCCTGGTTGTCCTGAGCCTCCCATCCCTGCCTGTAAATCAGGGAAGAGGGGCAGATAAATCAATCACAGAAATCGACAGGCTGGCACTGGAATGTATTGTTGGTTTATCAGTCAATAGTTATTGACCGGGATCATGTTCCCAGGGTGATAATCCTGCCCTCGGAAGGGATCCCACACCCCCATGGAAATGTCGGCTATGGAAGCTCTCAGCAGACTGAGAGGAAACATAAGAAGAGAGGTTGGGAAAAGAGGTGCAATCAGGAGAAAATCAAGTACCTGGAAAGGATCGACGGGAATGTTACAGGCAAGGAATGTTGGTGGAGGGGGAGGAGAGGAGACAAGGATGTGACAGTTTGTACTTGTGACATCAAGACAAGGAGAAGAGTCCACACAAGCTCTATAAATCCTTTACCAAAGCCAACCAGGAATCCAGGAGTCCTAGTTCTCCCAGTCCCCTCCAGAGAGATCGCAAGGACAGGCCCCAAAAGCTGGGATTTAAGATCTGTATCACTGTAGGAGGGTCTACACTGGAACTGGTCCTATTCCTTTGAATCTACCATGGCAAACTGCCCAATCCCTGCCAAAATTCCCCCAAAAGGTCAGGTCAGTACAAACTGGTTGGACTCCTGCTGGGGGGAGAGTTCTCAGGCCTAAATCTCTTCTTATTGTCCATGGTTTTGAAAGTTCTCTTGCCAGGCAAGAGAATTCTTTCCAAAAGACATCTTTTTGGACATCTCTTTCCAAGAGAAAATGGCTTCTGGAATTGGTGGCATTTCCAGGGCTGACAGGGTCATTTTAACCCCAAAGAAATTTGGTGACATTTTCAGGGTAGAAGTTGCTTCCCTGTCCTATTTCCATCCTGGCTGGGAATGGAAGAGAATCCAGTTTTAAATGAACTTCGTGCTCTGACATCCAGAGAATCCCAAAATCATTATGGTTGGAAAGGACTTCCAAGGTCATTGAGTCCAACCTCTGACTTGTTACCCAGCCCAGAGCACTGAATGCCATGTCCAGTCTTTTTTTTGGATACTTCCATGGATGGAGACTCCACTACCTCCCCGTGCAGCCCGTTCCAACACCTCAAAACCCTTTCCATGAAGAAATTCCTTCTGATGTCCAACCTCCTCTTGTCCTGTCACTGGTTGACCCCCACCTGGCTGGACCCTCCTGTCAGGGAGTTGTGGAGAGCAAAAAGGTCCCCCCTGAGCCTCCTTTTCTCCAGATAAAGAGCAGCAGTGATGGATGAAGTCTCTGAACTAACGCGGAATCGTTTCCTCCCTCCCTTCTCTCTCTTTGAAAGGAAAAAAAGGTGAAAAAAAAAACAGAAAAAAAAAGGGGAAAAAAAAGGGAGGGGGATGAGAGCGTGTCAAGTTGTTGGATGTGACACCCCCAGCCCACGTTCACCTTGGCAGATGGCAGGAGGTCATTGCTTAGTGCTGCATGTTTGACATCCCACTGAAACAGTGAGGATGAGGTGGTGGATCCGGAGCCGTTGGCAGCTGCTCTGGTACCTGCACTGGGAGAGGGAGGTGTGGATTCCTTTCACACCTCCCCATGCACAAACATGCTTTTGGGAAGCAACTCGTGGCACATCTGTTTGTTCCCACCACCCCCTTTTTCTCTCCCGCAGTGACTTGCGGTGGTGGCTGGCGGGTTGGGGGGTGTTGCTCATCTTGTCACCAGCTCGTGTGATAGGTGAGGAAACGCAGAGTTGTGGAGGTGCCAAGGAGGTGCTCCGGGGCTTCCCCGCTTCAGCAAGGGGGGTTTGGTGGAGGGAAAACAGAAAAACATCTGTTCCCATCTCCACTTTGCAAAGAATGGGAAGATGAACAGGGAGGACACAGTGGAAGACGGGAGTTTTTCTGCCCAGCAAACCAGGGAAGTTTCCCCTATTCAAGTTTCCAAGGGTTAAGGTTCACCCAAGACTGGAGTGACCTGTCTGTGTCCTCTAAATATGTGGAAAAATGAATGACCCAAAGACTTCTTTGCTTGGGGATTTTGGGCATTCAGGTGCTGTGACTGGATGTGCAAGAGTTGAGATTCCAGGTGACTGCTCAGGATGTGTGTCCTGTCCTTCCTCAGAGCTGGGATTCCGTGGGCAAGGTCTCCTGCTGGACATTCTGGTGGTGAGGCTCCTGTTAATTCCATGTTTAATTCAGTGTTGTGAAGGGTTGACTGCTGGGAATGCTGGAAAACACAGGTGCAAGGAAGCCAGAAAATCCAGGAGGAAAATAACAAAATCCAGAGTCCATGGGCAACTCTCTCCACCATTCAAAACTGGAAGGACTTTCCTCGCATTACCTATTGCTGCAAGAAAATCTCAGGATAATGCTGCTGGATTATAGGGAGCATAACTGACATCAGCACGTTCTCTCCTGATCACTGCATCCGTGAAGTTTCCAACTTCTTTAAGGACACTGTAGTCCTAAAACATTTACTGCCTTGGATCAAGGATTATGGAAAAAGCTTGGATCAAAGACATCCATGAGAATTCCCTATCTCCAAACCACATCAGTCCCAAGCTGGAGACCTTTAAATTGGTTCCTCACCTGGGAATAAGCACACAGAGATCTGGAGATTGTTTATGCAACTCATTGCCTGACTTCTTACATTTTTGTGGGTTAAAACAATGCTTGGAAGTGAATCAAGGAGTGACTGGAAACTTGCAGGTCGGAAAGAAGGAAAAGGAAGCTAGAAATGATCCTGAAAGTGTTTGAGGCCACATTGGAAGGGACTTGGAGAAACCTGGTCTAGTGGAATGTTCCCTGCCCATGGTGGGGGGTTGGAATGGGGTGATTTTTAAGTTCCCTTCCTACCCATAATATTCCATGAAAGAGCCCTAAAACATCAGTGATCATGGTCTTCAAACAGCTGGAAAATCAGTCAGTCTTCAAATGTCAATATTTCCTCTGGAATTATCCAGTTCAGAGGCTGGACCTGGCTGGTTAAGGATGATTTCTACTGACATCTGAGGTGTCCAGCATCATGCAAGTCATCAGGAGATTTCCCAAGGATCCACTTGGGAGACATGAGTCCTTTGGGATTGGCAAGTCAACAAGGATAACTCGAGATATCGCCAGAGACACCTGTGCAGACAACTGGGTTGAGTTGCTGGAAATAAAAGGCATGAAAGCCTAGCAGATCCAATGGGAGTGGTGGGAATACTTTATCTTGTCACTCTGGAGTAGGATCAGAACAACACCAGAGCTTTGGGAGATGTCAGAACATCCACTGTGATCGAAACTGTTCCCAGTCTAGGATGACAGGATGGAAACTGGTCCCCCAGGATGGCACTCCTTAAATGTCCCAACCTCTGTGCCATGAGTCCATCCCAGCTCATTTTGAAATGGGAACGAGGCACAGGACAGGATTTCATGGCTGGTATTCCAACCCATCTCAATGGCCCAGCAGGTGAGGAAGAGGATAAGGGAGGGATTTGCAAACGACTTTGAGTTTCTCCTTTGTCTGTGTGTGGCATCAGGAAAATTCCCTTTTGACATCAGGAAAGTTCCCTTTCTGCCCATGATCCTAATATTTCAGAGCCCTTTGCTGCATCCTGCCTTCAAACTGTTGGCACTTCCAAGAACCTTTGGTTTAGCAAAAATCACTGGGACACAAAGGCCTCCTGAAGCAATCCTGAAGTGCTGCTTCCTGGGAGACCATCATGGAGAGGGCAGAAGGATACGGATAGTGCTGGAAAGAGGAAATTTTTTCATAGCTGTGCGTTCTGCATGTCTGACTGTGGCTCTGGCTGCCACCACTGCTTCTCCTGATGCTCCGTGGCACTGCTGACCAGGATCTGCTGGGAGGTCACCGTGAGAAGGAGCTGAGGTCACTGAGCCATGCTCGACTCCTGGAGCAGCTGTCAGTGTTATTTGGTTTGGCAGCCTCTTCTTCTCCCAGCCGGAAAAACTGAAACCTAACCCCTCAATGCATGCTTTATTTTGGAATTAGCTGCTGGAAGTGGTGGTTCCTGAGGCCAGTGTGGGATATAAGCTGCTGTCCATCAGGATGATGGGGCTGGGTGACAGCTTGTCTCTCTCTCACTGGCACAGGTTGGAAAGGGCTGGAATGTTGTTTCCAAGTGCTTTGTTGTGTGGGAGAGGAAGGATGGTCTTTGGTGTGGTCTCTGGAGGTTTGGAGGAGATGCAGAATGATGCAGGCTCTGTTCAATGGCCCTGGTTTTCCTTTTGGACTGTTTATTCCACAGTCTTTTTCAGGGATGAACTGGGATAGGGCAGAGCTGACGCAGCAGGATGTGGCCATCTGCAATCCATGATCTGGTGCTGGATGGGGCTTGGAGCAACCCGGGATACCTGAAGGTGTCCCTGTCCATGGTAGGGATTGGAAAAAGATGATCTTTGAGGTCCCTTCCAACTCAAGCCATTCCATGATTCCTTTATTGTGTAAATCATTGTAAAATATGTTCTTCTGGAGCTCTCTGGAATCCAGACCATGGATAAGAGATAATCCACCCCTTAGAAATCATCTCCCCCAATACTCCATATGGGCCAGTTTTACTGGAGCCTTCACACGCATGGTTTTGTTCCAAGTGCCAGTGGCACAGGATGAGTTCTGTTTTCCCAAGTGCCTCAAATGATTCCATGAAAAGTGGGCACACCCAAAATCCCTGTGTAGTAACCATATCTGATGCCTGGATATCGCTTCCAGGATCCCCTGAAATCTATAGAATTTCTCTTACTCTCAAGATAGAGCATCCATGGGTTGAGGCCCCTGTTTGACTGCGAGTCACTGAGAAGTATTGAACAGAAAGCAGAAGAGTTCCCAAATAGTCCAGTGGCTTTCCCTAAATGGAACTTTTTTTTTTTTTTT
>VXAC01005230.1:105032-123768 GCA_013399225.1 Rhipidura dahli | reverse complement strand
CCTTCCCCTGGTGGGGTTTTCCATCTCCTTCCCACATTATCTCTTCTCCACCAGGCACCAGAGAATGGGAATCATTGGTGAATGGAAGCTCCCAGGAAAAGATTAAACCAAAAGTAACTTGGGTGGGTCCCTCCATCCCCCCAAAATCTGCACTCCATGGATGGCCCAGTGACACAGGAAGTGACACAGGCCAGTGGGTGACAGAAGTTGCCCAGAGAAGCTGGGGATGCCCCATCCCTGGAAATTTTCAAGGCCAGGTTGGAGGAGCCTGGAGCAACCTGCTGTAGTGGAAGGTGTCCCTGCCCATGGCAGGGGGTTTGGAATGTGATGAGCTTTAAGGTCCTTTCCAACCCAAACCATTCTGGGATTCCATGATCTTTCCAGCCCCAAATCTTGTCTTATTCCCCTCTGAGGCCTCAATTGCTTAAGAAGCCAATCCTTGGAATCACCCATGGTAATGCTGGGTGAACATTAGCCATGGGAAACAATCCTGAAAAATCCACTCCTGGCAGGAAGGATGAGGAAAGGTGATGGGATTGCGGCTCTCCATCACCCTGGGACACCCTGGGACACCCAGGGGACAAACCTCACCTTCGGAGTTGGTGACAAAACTGCCCTTTCCTGCTCTAACCATAAAACTGGGATGTCTCTCCATGGATGGGTGATGCTTGTTGGGAAGGGGGGGTGACACATCCTTGGCATTCCCACCTAAATCCATCCATCCTGGCTGGGATAAACTGGTTTAACTCATCCCACGCTTGGCACACCAGTTGCACACCAAGCTTGGAAGGTCTTGCCCAAAGCACTATCTCGGTGCGGAAAGCTGCACCTCTCCACCGCACGGAGCTTCCCAAAGCTGCTGCTGGATTCCAGCGGCAAGAGCTCGTTAATATTCCGACAGCTCCAATGCTGCTCTCTAAATGAAGGCTGCTCTTAAAGAGGGGTTTTTATTTAATTGGGCCCCAACTCCGCCACATGTGGCCTCGTCAAACACCTTGGCGGCACTCCTCAGAAAAAAGGAAAAACTGGGAAAAGTGAAGGAAGCAGGGGAGGAAGGGAAAGGGAAGGCTGGAAGGAAGCGACCCCGAGCCCTGCTTTGAAAGGGAAACGAAGAGAAGGGACCTGTCAATGGGATCAAGCCGGCGGTGGCCGTGAAAAGCCTGGCAGCTCCCGCTCCATGAAGGTGGGGAGGGGAAGCAGTGGGAATCCACGGGGCGATCCGTAAGGAGATGAAGGCGGAATGACAGCCCCTGAGGCTGGCAGGGTTTGAAAGGAGAACACACAGGAGCCAAAACCTGCGGAGAGACACTTGCAACTTTTCACTTATTCCCTTTGACAAGACAATGGAGTTTTCTTTCCGTCTCCCCCCAGTCCCCCCCTTCCTTGTTTTTTAAAGTGGGTCCCATAGGGAGAAGCAGAGAGTTCTCAAAGGATGAAACAACTGGAGTGATGGAGAGGGGAGGAGGGAAAAAGGGAAGAAAGGAGGGAGCAGCAGAGCTCATTTCCACACGGGACTCTGCTTTACCGGGAGGAGGAGAAAGGATTGAGCCAAGAGAGGCATTTCCCTCCCCCTGAACCCCCAAGATTCCCCCTCAAAAGGGGAGTTCACAGACTGGGGAGGGGGACGCCAAGGTAGGATGATCCCAGAGACCTGATTCCATAGTGATAGGACGTTGCCCTGATCCCTCTGTGAGCTGGGAGCAGGGATGGTGGCAGGTGGAGTAAGGGTAGCAGAGGAAAGGGGCCAAGTCCTTTTCTAAGTTGATTCTGTGCCCACTGGTACCAGGGAAGGGAGGTTGGATTTCTGTGCTTGACAGAATTCCCAGGGAAAATGGGGATCAGGGTGCTTGGCAAAGCCACCTTCTCCCTCCCAATATTCAGGCTGTGAAACTGGCTGGGGACCCTGGGAAAATGCCAGTAAGGACTGTCGGGCTGTGTCTCCTCTGTCCAAGCACTGAAGGGACACAGGTGTGGCCAGCCCAGGGTGAATCCCAGCTCCAAGGCCACTCCAGGATTTCATTACACTCTGGAGAAACCCTCTGTGCCTCCCTTCATCTTGTTCCTAAGTTTTTCCTAAGTTTTCCAGATGAGATTCCCCACCAGAAGAGCTTTAAGTGGACCTAATATACAAAATTAATTTGGGGGAAAGTGTTTTCCTGAGTGTTTCTGCCTGAACCTCATCCCTGTCTGTCAGAGACAGTGGGAAAGAACGGTGGGACAGGCCTGGGCCAAAATGGGATCAGGATGCTGCAGCTGTGAATAATGCCAGAAAAAAGTTTTTTGGAAGCTCTTCACTGTCCCACATGTAAAAGAAACTTTGGCTTTCCCAGAAGGGAAACAGGATGGGCCCAGAGCTCGGCAAAAGATTCTGGGAAGGACAAGGAGCTGTTTTCCAAGTGGTTAATTCCAACTTGTCTGGTTGTGCTCAGGTTGTTTCCAAGGAGAAGAGACCCCTCAGCCTCTCTGGGATCCTGCTGATGGGGAGAAAAATTCCTCTTATCAGCCATGACTTCCCATATTCCAGATTCTCCCAGCTGTCCTCCTGCTGTGCCACTTCAAGATGAGTCTGCCTCTTTCTCCCCTGCTCTCTCCCACCAAGTGTTAAATGAGTGACACCAAAAATTTGTGAAGCATTAAGCAAAGAGCTGGGAATTGCCTTGTGGTCACATTCCTGAATCCTGAACTTTTTCACCATTTATCCCTCTGCATAACCATCAAGAAGGAACCACCATCAACCTTCTCATCATTTCCAAGTGCTGGGTGAAGGAGATCAACACCATGACCCCTGTTTTAGGGGGATAGGGATGAGGAAATGGAAAAATGAGTCATTGGAAAAGGAGAATCTAGGGTGGGACATTCCTCATTTACCTTCAGGGACCTGTGGATGAGCTGTGTCCCCACCACCCTTTGTGGTCAGTGGGGTTTATCATGGAATGGTTTGGGTTGAAAGAGATCATAAGGATCATTCAGTTCCAGCTTCCGTGCCATGGACAGGAACACCTTCCACTATCCCAGGGTGCTCCAAGCCCCATCCAGTCTGGCCTTGAACACTTCTAGGGATGGGGCAGTCACAACTTCCCTGGACAGCCTATGCCAGGGTCTCACCACTCTCACGAGGAGGAATTTCTTCTGCAAATTGAACCTAAATTTTCCTTCTTTCAATTTCAAGCCTTTCCCCCCTATCCTGTCACTCCAGGTTCCTGTCAATCCAGGTCCCACTTGTCTTTTCCCATCTTCCTTGGCTCCCTCAGGTACTGGAAAGCCACAATTACATCACTCCAAGCTTTCTCTTCTCCAGGCTCAAAAAAAACCTGATTCTCCCAGCCTTCCCTCCCAGCAGAGCTGCTCCATCCCTCTGATCACCTTGGTGCCTCCTCTGGACTTGTTCTGACAGCTCCATGCCCTTCCTGTGCTAGGAGTCCCAGAGCTGGAGGCAGCTCTGAAAGTGGGAGTCTTACCTGAGCAGGGCAGAGGGACAGAATTCCATCCTTTAATCCTGGACTGAAATCCACGTCCCTTCCCTGAGGGACTGAAAGTGTTTGGAAAATCAGGGGCTTTATCAGGCATTGGTACTCCAGAGTGACATCCAGGAAGGGAATGGCCAAGGTGGTCACTGGAATGTTCTGCTTTGCCTCTCTTTGAGGCATGAGAGAATGTGGGATCAAATATGGGATCCACCACAGTATTCCTGTGGTGGGACATCTTCCAGAACCTCTTGCTTGCCCTGGTCTGTCCAGACCTGGTCGCTAATACCAGGTCCTGCTCCTTGGGTCCTTCATGGATCCTTTGCTGGTTGCATCTGAATGTCACCTGGCCCAAGGCCTGTGTGCCCTGGATCCCATGTGCAGGAGCTGCTGGAGATAGGACTGGAAAAGCTCCTTCCCTTTTCCAATGGGAACAGCACGAGAGGTAGGACAATTGATGGCAGGTAGAGAAGATTTGTCTGAATTTTAAGACCCAAAAAATCCCTTTCTGGGCTTCTTAGGAAGCAAAAAGGGACTCGAGGGTGCCTGGCTCAGCTGAAGATGCTACAGAAACAGCATTCACATCGTGGGTGTTAGAAGAATCCTGTGAAAAATGGGATTTTTAGTGCTTCTGTTTCTTTGGTGGCTCTGGGAAGGACATGTCCTCTGCCCTAAAGTGTCCCCAAGCGCTGCTTTTCCATCACCCTGAGATCTGACCTCTTTTTTGTTCCTTTTTAATCTCTCAGAGCAGAGATTGAACACCTGGGACCTGATGCAGGTGCTGACCCTACAACTGGGAACTGCCAGGCTCTGCCGACAGGCATGGAAAGGGGAATAGAGGGAAAGATGTTCCTCTAGGACAAGCGACATTCCAGCCATCACCACGGCCCCACCTGCAGCTGGGAGGGTGCCCTGGAGTATCTCCCTGGAGAACATCTCAGCCATCCCAGCACCAGGGACCATCAGCTGGGTCACTTTGTGTGTCAATGTCGTCGTGGCATATCCTGCTGTCCGCTGAGGGGGAAAGGCAGATGTGCCATCCCTTGGGATAACCATCCGAGACAGGGAGCACAATCAGGCTGGTCAGAGGATGGGGGTCACAAAGAATCCCACCTCCCAAATTCTCCCAGTTCCCCTTGGCTGAGCGTGCCCAGGACGATGGGAGTCACCCTTCATGCCAACCCTCACCTTTATTTCCTCTCCCTGCTTTCAGCCTCCCTCCCTCTCTCTTTGTCTTCCCTTTCTCTCCACCCCTCCTCGCTTTGCCACTCCTATTTCTCCCTCTTTTTCTCCCTTTTTCCTGCCCCACTCGGGCAGGCTTGGAATTCACATGGATCACACCCAGCTCACACATTCCCGGCGCTTTGTACCAGCTTTGGCCTCCACATTTCCATCGGCGGCGGCTTAATGGGTGCTTAGCAAGGAACTTTTTGTATTATTTTCCCTGTGTGAATTACCTGGCCCGCAGCATCACCGCGGAAGATTGGAAATGCTGGAAATGCTGGAAATGCTCCTGCCATGGACCTTTACACGGCACATTTTAGGATCCCCGCTGTGTTTTCTTTCCAAGAAGAAGAAAGACCTGTCAGCATTAAGCAAATCAGCCGCATGTCTCGCCGCCCTGAGCAGTGTCACACATGAATATCTGAGGGCTTTTTTCCCCCCTCCACCTTCTCTTTCCCTTCTCCCCTCTCCTTCCCCGTTCCCATCCTCTTGGTTTCTAACGAAAGAAAAGTTTAATGCGCTCACAAAGGAGGGAGAGGGAGAAATATCCATAAAACTCCAATTTAAACCCCTTTAACCCGTTCCTTTGCTTTTCCTTTCAACCTGAGAGCAAACCCTTTTTTCTTCCTAATAGGAAGGAGGTTTGAATTTCTCGAGCAGCTGGAGAGTGAGAAAGAGGAGGAGGAGGAGGAATGTGGAGGGGAAGGAAGAGTTTCTGAATGAGGGTTTCAGGGAATGGAAAAACAGGGATGAAGCAGGACAGGATTTTCCTTTTACTGTCTTGTCTTGCCTGTCCAGGCTGCAATTTCAGGGTCCAGTTGCCCCCAAACAAGGAAGATGTGGATAAATAAAACACCAAATTATTAAAAATAGCAGAGATTTTAAATCCCCTTATCTGGTGAATAAATTTAGGGCCAAAATTTGGACCTTCCATAGAAATAGATGGTCAGAAACTGCCAAAACTCAGCAGTGGGTGACGCCAGATACCCAAAAAGGCCCCTGACCAGGACACCTTGTTGAAAGTGATGTAGTTGAGTTATGGAGTCACTAGAGCTGCAAACTTTTTCCCCAGAAGGATTCAGGAGTTGGTGTTCCCATCCTGTCCCAAGCCTAGGGATCCACATCTGCACAGCCTTGGAGCAGTGATGATGTGGGAAAAGGCAGCGAAGCACAGGGATTTGTGCTGTGAGTGGAATTCCTGGTGGAGATTTCTTTTATCCCTTTCACCAGCCCTTCCCCACTCAATCTCCCAGTTAGTAGGGAAGAGCAAATCCAAAAGTGCATTCCAGCCAGGAAAGGATTGGTAACATCAAAATATCCACATGTAAATGCACGCACACCCTTACTTGTCCGGGCTTTTGTTGGAAAGAGCTGGTGTGGGTGAGCATTTCCAAATCCTTGGCTTTTGGAGTAGGAAAAGTAGGAATGGGTTCAGCTCCTTTTCACTTCACAAAGCTTTTCCTGAGCCAAGAAATTGCTGGGAATGAGTTGGGGAGGATGTGGGAGAGGAGAGAAGGAATCAAATGCGTCTCCTCATGGAATCTGAGTGAAAATCTGGGAAATCAGGGAAAATGAGCTCCATCACAAACTCCATAGTACCTCAGACCTGGATGAGGTGGGGAGTTGAAGAAGCATCTGATCAGACCTGAAAAAGTGGAGAATCTATGTGAATTAACACCAGGGAATTTTCACTTCTGGTCCCTGGGATTGCCCATCTGTGTCATTTATCTTCCTTGCTTATTAATGCTTAATTGATCCATGGCTCTGAGTGACTGCATGGGAGACACACTATGCAGAAAGAGCCAGAAACAAAAGCAGGATCCAAGGAAATTTGGGAGCTTTCCTGGATGTGCTGAAGGGAGCTTGTGTGGGGAAGCTGGGATGGTTTCTGAGCCTTGGGAATTTCCATCCATTGCTGTAACAAGAGCTCTGTGCTTTCATCTCCCTGGTCCTTGTGGTGACCCCCAAGCCAGACTTGTCCCTTATCCTGCGTGACCTCGAATTCCTTTTTCCCTTTATGGCTCCTGAGTTTCCTTCAACCCCATAAGGCTTGGATTGCATGGTCTCTCTCAGTTTCCTGGGACAGATCCTTCTGGGCATCCTTGGGGTCATCCCAAAGTGGTGGCCAAGAAGGTCAATGGCACCTGGCTTGTATCAGCCACAGGGTGACAATAAGACCAGGGCAGGGATTGTCCCCCTGTGCTGGCACTGCTCAAATCCTGGGGTCACTTTTGGCCTTCTCAGTAGAAAAAAAAGTCATTGAGGAGCTGGAGCATGTCCAGGGAAGGGAGTGGAGCTGAGGAAGGATCTGGAGCATCAGAAGAGGCTGAGGGAGCTGGGAAAGGGGCTCAGCCTGGAGAAAATGAGGGTCAGGGGGGACCTTCTGGCTCCCCACAACTCCGTGATGGGAGGTGGAGCCAGAGTTGGTTGGGCTTTGCTCCCAGGGAATGTGGGATAGGATGACGAGAAATGGCCTCAGGTTATGCCAGGGGAGGTTTAGTTTGGATACCAGGAAAAAATTCTTCATGGAAAGGGCTGTCCAGCACTGGGACATCTTCCCAGGGCAGTGGTGAAGTTCCCTGCCTGGATGGATTTACCACCTGTGTGGATGTGGTACTCGGGGACATGGTTTGGTGGTGGCCTTGGCAGTGCTGGGGAACAGTTGGATCTTCAGGATCTTTTCTAATGAAAATGATTCTGTGATTCCATGGCTATTGGGAATGGCCTCTTGTTGCATGATTTATGCAGAACTATCCTTAAGAACATTTGGGAAGCAGCTCATGGGCTGCTCCATGACATCCCAGGGACTGCACTAAAGATTGAGCAGCGATTGGATCCCAAATCCTGAGCCCATTCCCTGCCACTGCCTGGATCCTGACGCAGCCCAGTACCTCAGGGAGTTTGGTGAAATTGTTTTCCAGTGGGAGAACCTGAAACCTTCCCAAAGGCTTGCATGGAGCCAAGTGAATGCATTGTGCATCCCATCGCAATTCCCTGCCCGGCTGGGGCTGCCTCATGCAATCCCAGCTTCCCACTGTGCCCTTCCCGACTCCTGGGGACTTCCTGCCTCTTGGTTCTGGCTCATCCACGCTCCAGTTCATTCTGGTTGCCTCCAGCTTTCAGCACATCCATCTGCCCCCGCTGACTTCATTCCTCCAGTGCCTGGGACACGCGCCAGGGCACGGGAATTGCACATCCCACCTTCCCCAGGGTGTACTTCTTGGAATTGCTGAGCTGAGCAGAACCACACGGAGCTCTCAGCCTTTTCCCCTCACCCCCAAATTTAGGGGAAATGAGGGGAAAGGCTGGGAGAGCTGTGCTGCCATGGAGTTATCGTGGAACTCGTGCTGCCTTCCTGCATCCCAGGATGCTGAGAGCTGGGATTTGTGCTGTGCTGTGGAGATGGTGGAATGATTTAGGGATGCGATGCTGCCTTTGGATGCAACAGGTCCCGACGGATGCCGTGATGAACCCTGAGGCAGAACAGAATCCTCTAAACCAACAGACGAGCTCATTAATTATTAATTGCATTGCACACTTCATTCATCAGCTTGTTCCCAGGGCAGCAGCACAGCTCCGGAGTGGGAATGGCATCCTGGCTCCCTTGAGGAAGGAGCAGAGGGCTCAGGATAGAATTAGGATGGGACAACTCGTTGGAAGCCCTGGATTGTCACCCCAGGCACAGAAACATCATCCTGTGTGGTTCACATCCCATCCAAGAGGATTCTCTGTGGATTTCTCATGCCTGGAAGTGTCCAAAGCCAGGTTGGATGGGGCTTGGAGCAACCTGGGAGGGTGGAAGGTGTCCCTGCCCATGGCAGGAGTTGGAATGGGATGATCTTTAGGGTGCCCTCCAACACAAACCATTCCATGATTTTCTGCTGTCTCTCACTCTCATGTTTGGCTGCTGACAGGGGGAGGAAACCAAGCACTGAAACAGCCAAATTCCAGTGGAGACAGAGATTTGGAAAACCAGTTGCCATCTGACTTCATTTTCCTTGAGAATACAGGTGGCAAGAAGATGGGATTTGGGGCTAATGGCCACCTCAGGTATTTCTCCATTAAAGCATTCCCAGTTCCTTCTCTGAAGGCCAATGGGCAAGAAATGGACATTTTGCACTGTCTAATCCTTTTGCCCTATAAAACAGGGACACCCTGGAATTTCCCAATTTGAATGGAGCTGGAGTCTCTTTTATGGAATCTATGGCTGGATTTCCATGATGAAACCACCCCAAAGCACCACAGATCCCCAGCATCCTAACGGAGAGGAAACATATCCCAAACCCCACAAAAATGTGTGGAGAATGAACCAAACCACCCTGGATGCTCCAGAGAGTATCTCCCGAGTGGAGTGGAGAGGAAAGGTGGGAGCAGGGAGAGCTGGGAGGGAGGGAGGATGACAGGGGTGAGCTCTGCATTTCTGAGCGCTTCCCAGGAAGGGCTTTAATGCATCGGAAAGTGGAAGGTTTCCCATCTGATTCTTGTCACGGGCAGCGGGACTAATCGGAGAGATGCCATTTCCAGGGGGAAGGAAAATCCCCAGGAATGGACAAACCACTTTGCTCAGAGGGGCTGCTGCCCTTAAGAGGCTTTTATTGCCGAGGCTCCTCGGCTTGGCAGAGGTGCTGTCATTAGAGTGACACTAAAAGTATCCAAGGATTAGTGGTGACGGACGGACTGACCTGTCCCTGTCAAGCTTGGAGCAGCTGAAGGGGGAGGAAGGGGGAGAAAAGAGGAGGGAGAAGCAGCTTTTCTCCCAAAATGGGTGATTCCCATCAAAACCAGGCAGTGCTGGTATCCAGCTCAGATTCTTTCCAATGATCACCTTCTATCAGTCCGTAAATTCCCGAAAGATTTGGAATCCACCCGCTTTACACAGAAATTGGGTGTTTTCCCTTCCTTTGGCAGGGCTGGATGAAGGACAAGCTTCCAGCTTTGAAGATGCTGCCAATCCACCCTTTTTGCCAGGGTTTTGCAAGGAGAATTGAGGGAAGCCATGGCCTGGCAGTGCCACTGATGTCCCTGAGTGCCACCAGCAGAGAATCCCTTTCCTGATCTATTATCCCTGCCCATGGCAGAGAGCTTGGAATTAGATGATCTTTAAGGTTGCTCCCAATTCAAACCATTCCATGATTCGTTCTCAATCCAGCTCTGATATTAAGGGAATGTTGCTCTTGTTTATGTCTGGATAGAGCCAAAATTTTCTCCTTCAGTGACAGGCAGAGTTATCCTTGAGGAGAGCAGCCACTTTGGGTAAAATCCCATTTCCTCCCCCCACCATTCAGGGAAACGTCATCCCTTGAGCTTGAAATAGGAGTATCCCTCATCCCAGGACAGGTGTGACTGTCTCCATGGGAAGAGCCCATCTCAGATGCCCCACATATGGGGAAAACGGCTTTTTAATGTTTCTTGTGGCCGCGGTTAAATTTCTCCCATATTTCTGCATTCCCTTCCAGGAAACCTCACCATGGCCTCCCCGCTGGATTTTGGATTTTGACCTTGGCAAGCGCTGACCTGGGAAGATGCCAAATTTCCTGCTGGAGTCCTTTCCCTAATCCCAGCATATCTCACATCCCTGCTCCCTGATTTACCTCCCCTCCTTGCTCCTTTTCAAGGGAGCATTTCCCAGCCACAGCTCCATTATTCTGCTCCCGAGGCTGAAATTTTCTTTTTAATTCTTCACCTTGTGGAAAATGGATCTAATTTCTTTTCCCTTCCACCTCCCCTCCTCCTCCTAAGCCCCTTCCTGGCTGCTTGCAAAGAGAGGTTTTAGACACCAATTTCAAGGTGGATTCAGCCCTGGGAAATTGGGGAATTGAACATCAAGAAGTTGTTTGAGGCTGTGGAGTGGTCTGGGCTCCCTCCTGAGCTGGAGGAGTCCAACGAAACCCTTGGAAGTGCAAGTCCAGCTAATCAAGCTTTTGGAAAGGCAGGAGGACTCCAGAGGATGGGGTGGGGGGGTTTTCTTCAAACTCGGCTCTTCAGGAAAGGCAGGGAAACTCAGGGGACAGGAAAAGTGGGATATGAGGGAACAGGATTTGGGATGTGGTTCTGCTGTGGGAGTCCTTGGTCAAGTTGCTTCCCACCCTTGAATCCCAGTTTTCCTACCTGTTCAGTGATGGTGAGCTCCTCTCTATGGACCAATGGGAATTTGCTCCAGATGACCTGGAGGAACAACACATTGTCTTTAAGGATTGGTTGGGAAAGCCAGGAAATGGCAAAGCCGAGGGATATCAATGAGACCTAAAACACTCTGTCGCCAGATTATCTGTGGATGCCCCATCCCTGGACCTGTGGATATCCCACTGGACCTGCCAGTGTTCCATCTGAAAACTGGATTATATCAGGCACAGCTGGAAACACATCCAGAAACTTAAAATTGAATTGTGGAATATTTTTGGTTGGAAGGGACCTTAAAGCTCATCCAATCCATGGGCAGGGAAACCTTCCACTATCCCAGATTGCTCCAAGCCCTGTCCAACCTCACCTGGAATATTTCCAGGGGCGGAGCATCCACAGCTTCTCTGGACAACCTGGTCCAGTGTTTTTCCACCCTTGTTGTAAAAAACCTTCTCCTTACATCTAATTTAGGGATCATATCCACACATTTAGTGGATATGGGAGCTCTACGTGGCTCCACGGAGTCCATCAAAATCCAGGGAATGGCATGTCTTGGGAACAGCCACTTTTCCTTCTGCATAATCCAAGCCCATCTAAGCTGCCAAAAGCCATCAATTAAAAGCCCACCGAAAGAAAAGTCTGGGAATTTAACTCGATGCAGTGATAAAAATCCTGGTAATAAAGAGGATTGTGGAAGGGGGGAAATCCCTTTGGCCAAGGGAAAAAAAGGGGATGAAGGAATTCTAGGTTGGGAATGTTTAGTTTATCCCACTGTTGATGAAGGATTTGCACCAAACAGCAAATCCAGTAGAAAAACAACCTGGCAGTATCCAAAAATGCTTTGCTGTTCTGTCAACCTTATATTCCAGCTTTTCCTAAACGATCCCATGCATCTGGATAGTGGGATAAACAGCTCAGGACAGCAGGGTAAATCCATGTTTTTCCATATTCTGCCTGTTCAGTGCATGGCAAATGGAATCCAGACCCTCAGAAAAAACCTGATATTTAAATGGTGTTTAAGGAAAATTTAAACATTCCCCAAATCTGGGAAAGCTGCACAATCTGGGACTATGGGAAGAGCATAATTCCTCCAGGAATAGGCAGGTTTCCTGGCTCCAAGCTAAATGGGAATCATGTTTGTGTCAGGGATTCCTGCTGGGACCGTAAATAAACCAAACCCCGACTTCCCAGTTTTCCTGCAAAGCTCCGAAGATTTTCCCTTTGCTCCACGTTCCCTGGAAGTGTTCAAAGCTTGTCCAAGCATTTTTCTGATGCTCCATGAAAAAATATTTGCTCAGCTCTTCTGGAAATCACAAGCTCCGAGGAAGTTGAAGGCAAGAGATTCACCTTGCCCTGGGCTGCTGGAAATTGCTTTGCTCCACAGCTTGTGTTGGAAAAGAGGGAGATCAGCAGGGTGGGAGCCCTATAAAGGTCATGGAGGATGTGGAATGACAGTGGAATTTGGGACACGGGGCAGGAGTCTCCCTCCCATGGTCTGAACACAGCATCTTTCCCAGTAATTCTGTGCTGGGGAGGTTTAAGGGATGGCAAGGAGCAAAGGGAGGATGGAGGGAAGGAGATGGAGAGCTCAGGAAATGGTCCCATGTTGTGCCAGCAGTGGTGGCCAGAGGTCGGGGGGGCACTGCTGCACCCTCTTATCATGGAATCATGGAATGGTTTGGGTGGAAGGGGGACCTTAAGGATCATCTCATTCCAAACCCCCAGCCATGGACAGGGACACCTTCCACTATCCTGAGTTGCTCCAAGCCCCATCCAACCTGGCCTTGGACACTTCCAGGGATGGGGCAGCCGCAACTTCTCTGGGAATTCCATTCCAGTGCCTCACCACCCTCTTGCAGAATTCCTTCCCAATATCCCACCTATCCCTGCCCTCTGGCTGTGGGAAGCCATTCCTCCTTGTCCTGTCCCTCCATTACTTCCCCAAAGTCCCTGTCCAGCTCTCCTGGAGCCCCTTCAGGCACTGGAAGGGGCTCTGAGGTCTCCCTGGATCCTTTTCTTCTCCAGGCTGGACATTCCCCGCTCTCCCAGCCTGGCTCCAGAGCGGAGGGGCTCCAACCCTTGGAGCATCTCCATGGTCTCCTCTGGACTCACTCCATTAGCTCCACATCCTCCTGATGTTGGACCCAAGAGCTGCTTCCAAGAAATTTTTCCTGCAGGTGACACTGAGACAATCCAAGAAGTCCTTTCCTGCAGCAAAGGGATAGGATTGCTTCAGATTTTAGGAGGGGAGGGCTAGATGGGATATTGGGAAGAAATTCTTCCCTGGGAGGATACTGAGGCCCTGGAATGGAATTCCCAGAGAAGCTGTTGGCTGCCCCATCCCTGGAAGTGTCCAAGGCCAGGTTGGATGGGGCTTGGAGCAACCTGGGGTAGTAGAAGGTCTCCTTTCCCACAGCAAGGAGTGGAATGAGATGATCTTGAAAGTCCTTCCCACCCAAACCCTTCCACGATTCCATGATGAGCAACCATTGCAGAGCCTCCCCAGAACAGCTGGTGACTCCAATTTAGGAATTCCCTGTGTTTGTGGGGAAAGAGGAATTCAGGCAAATCCAGCCAACAAACATGAGGAAGGGACAGGGAAATTTTCCTTGGGCCCTTCCCCGGAGCCACCATGATTTGCTGATTTTCAGGATGCTCCCCATCCTCATGGCTCCTTCTGGACCACGATGGATGAGTTTTCCTCTGTCTGCCTTCCTGGAATTGCTTTGCCATCGGAAGCTATGTCCGGGGGGCTCCCAGGGGGTCGATGAGGATGTGGAGGAGGCGGGGTGGTGGCCAGGGGGATTTTCCTGGTGTGGGGTCGTTGTGGATGGGAGTTAATGGAGCCGGGAGATTCAGTTGCTGCCGGGGAAGCATCCAGGGATTCTTTTTGCTCCGGCACTGCCGGCAGGAACATCCTGGAGCCTCCGCAGCACATAAGTAACTACAATGGGTGATTCCTTAATAATTAAAGATATGCAGTGCTTGGATTGCCTCCCAGAGCCGGAGCAGATCGGGGAGAGCAGGGAGGAAAACTTCCCGTCTTACAGGAAATCTTCCCGTGCCGAAGCTCCCCGCGCCTGCCGGGGGATTTGGCTGGAACGAATTCCCCTCTGCCAGCAGTCGCAGGAAGCTGCCGCTGGGATCCTGCCATGGATTAACTAAGCGACCTTGGAGTGCTGCTTCCCTCCTTGCCGTGCCTTGTTTTCCCCTCCCGGAGTTGGGATGCTGTCTGGAGGGTTTCATGGGAGAGGTTGGAACCTCCAGAGGTTGGAGCTGAGAAGCCTCAGGAGAAGGTGGGGGTGTTTAATGAGTGATCCCAGAGTTCTCTGAGGTCATAAATCTGCCTTTTCCATGGAATCCTGAATTAGTTTGTGTTGAAAGGGACCTTCAAGACCATCTCCTTATCTCCTTCCAACTCCCTGCCATGGGCAGGGATTCTTCCCACTATCCCAGGTTTCTCCAAGCCCCATCCAACCTGCCCTTGGAGGTGCTCCGCTGTTCCCAATTTTGTTATTTGTCCTCAAACCGCTTGGAACTTGAGCCAGCGTAGGAAAAAAACCAATATTCCCACCCTGGAAAGAGCATCCAGGCTGGGCAGCTGGAGCTGGATATCGCACCCTGCTCTCTGGGGCCAGGACAGCTCGGACACGCCACCCGGCAGCCGTCGGGATGGTGAGGAGCCCTCTGGCACAGGTCGCCGTTCCCTGACAGCTCCACTTTATTCCCAGCGCTGATTCCAAGCGACACACGAGCGGATTGATGAACTCCGCTCTCTCGCTTTTCCCAGCCTCGGAGAGAAACGGCAGAGCCCGGGGCCAAGGCTAAAAACCTCAGTTAACATTAAAGTGAAGGATCTGCCGGTGCTTTCTGCCGGGGGCAGAGGGGAGCGGATGCGCTTTTCTCTGCATCCAGACGCGTGTCGGCTCCTCCGCGGGAGGGGGGTTTGCCTTTTCCCGGGATGGATGTTGCAGAGAGGGCGGGATGGGGATGCTGACTCAGCAGCCGCCGCTCCATTGCCTGGAAAGACGCGGAACGGCGTTTGGAGCATCGCGTTTTGCGTTGTGGGGCTGTGCCCAGCTCCCTTTGCCCCCTCCCCCCCTCNCCAGCCCCCAGGCACTGATCCCGATCCAGGCTGAGCGATGTGACAGGAATTTGTGCCTGGGCCTGGCTTTTATCATGCAGATTGTGCATAAATCATGCTAATTGACCCTGGAGTCAGCGATGACTTCAAGGTCAACATGGATTAGGCTTGGAGTGTCCTGGTCTAGTGGGAGATGTCCCTGCACGTGGCTGAGGGGGTCGAAATGACATAAAATACCCTCCATCCCAAACATTTCTAGGGTTTAATGATGTCCCAGTGGTGTCAAACTGGTGCAAGAAGAGAACTCCACCTTAAATCCCACTTTAAATCCCTCACCCCTATATTTAAGTTGCCATTCCCTCTGTGTAACAACTCTGAGTTGGATTTTAACTTCCCAGGGTGAAAATCCTCATTTATTCCCGCAATGAGGATGGAGAGAGAGATCAGGGAGCTGAGGGACAGCTTACAGCAGGATGAGCCAGCTGTGACCCAGCATTCCCATTCCTCTGAATCCCCTTGGCCTCCCTCTGGAGCCCTCAAATTGTTTTATCCCTGCCTGGGCTTGTGCCTGGAGCTAGCACGACTTTGCTCAGATTTCTCGGCTTGCATAAGGTTTTCCCGCTGGGATTAACCCCTTGGAGAGGCAGGGACCGCCTGGAACCATAGCCCAGAGCTGATCACCTGAATCCCTGCAAAATTCAGACAGTGGGGACTAAAAGGATGCGGCAATGGGGCTCTCGATTTGCCAGCAGCTCTCCCAGGGCTGAGCCAAAGCCTCCTGCTTTTCCTGAATTTTATGCTTAACTGAGGAGTCAAAGAAATTCAAATTTACACAACACTTGATTTGACAAGAAATGTGTCATTCTCTTTCTGCTTGGGGTGATTTGAAAGCAAAGCTTTGCTTGGACACTAAAAAAATTAGGGGATCTGTCCTTAAATATTCCCGTTCCTTATCTGCAGGAATCAGGGATGAGAATTTCTGGGGGGTTCTGCTGGATCAGAAGGCAAGGAAAGGCTCTTGATACCCCTGCCACATGCAGGGTTATAATGGATAACTCAGCCAGGGATATTTCCAGGGATTTCTGATGCTACTTTCTAGGAAGAAATTCTTCCATGTGAAGAACTGGATGAGGCTGACCAGAGAAGCTGTGGCTGTCCCGTCCCTGGAAGTTTTCAAGACCAGGTTGGATGGGGCTTGGAACAACCTGGGATAGTGGGAGGTGTCCCTGCCCACGGCAAGGAATGAAATGAGATGGACTTGGAGATTTCTTAACTCAAAACTCTCTGTGATTTTGTGAAATCTGGGAGATGCCGCTGGGAATTCACTCCTTTACGTGCCTCAGTTTCCCCAGGAGCAGTTCCTCCTTTCCCACCCAAGGCGGGGAGAGACGAGAATTGCTCCGGCTTCGCTTCTTCCGCCAGGGCTGGGTTTTCCAAGCTCAGCACTTCTGCAGAGCCAATCCTTGGAGCTGGTGAAGTGCTGCGGGAGTGAGGATGTGCTGGATACCCGAGCCGGGTGGGAGCAGACAGCTTTTCCATGGATGGGCTGATCCTGCAGCCGGGCCGGGGCAGGGGGGAGCGGATCAATACCGCGGATACGGAGAGAGCTGGAATAAGCCGAGCTTTGTAAGTGAAGCTTGAGCTCTCAGGGCTCCCAGTAAAGGCCATTATCTCCAGACAGTCCCGGCTGTCTGGATCCTCGCACAATACAGAGACATTCCAACCAGGATATGAGTCAGCTCGCAGGGATCTCTCCCTGATCCGGCCCAGCACCACTTCGCGCTGTTGGCTGACGCTGTCTGGGGTGGGGTGACGCCTCCTTTGGGGACAAGGACCAGCCGGGGAGTCGGTCCCTATCCATCCTTCCTGATTCCGCCTGCATCCCAGCCGGAACTGCGGCCACTGAGCTTCCCAGGAATCCGTGTGCTCATCCCAAAGTTATGAGGAAAACAGCCAGGGAAAAGGCACGTGGAATTATCTCTTAATTTTCTGGGCTCCGAGGGTGACTCAAACGATTTTCGTGGTCCGCAGACCTTCTGGCTTTATCCCTGAAATTCACAGAACAGGAGAAGGAACTGGGAAGACCCTCCAGACCAACTGATTTTTGCCCAATAAAATTCAGTTATAAAAGCACCACAAGGAAAGTTGGAAAAGGTTTGTGTTCCCCAGCTATTCCCCATCCAGGTCACCTGACCACACTTCCATGCTTTCCAGTGGCTCCAGTTTGGGTATCAGCCAGTCTAACCAGTCCAAGCTGGGACTGGGAGAAGAAAACAGCTGGATTTTGGGCCTTAATCCATGTCCTGCCTCTGACCAGGAGAAATGCAAGGCAGGAGGGACAAGCAGAGAATTCCCAGAGTTTTCTCCCTGTTGCCAGCACTTTGTTCTCTTGAACCAGCAGTTTTCCATCTGCATTGTGGTAGTGGACAGATTTTTCCCTTATAATGTGTCCGTTATCTGTGCAAAGCTTCAACATCCTGGTGCAAGGAATTCCCTGGGTGTGGAACTCAACAGCCAACAGGGTGGGAAAACTTTGCTGAGGCCTGGAAAAATCAGTTCAGCTGTGAAAAGGGAAGAGCTGTGAAATTTGAGACGTTTATCCCAACAATCACTGGAAATTATCCTCACAGGCTCTTCCCAAATTGGGAGCTCTTAACTCTTCCCCTTAAATGTTGGTGTTTAGCATCTTCCACAACATTTTTGGGAAAAAATAAAATCTGGGCCGGGGGATATTTTTTGACATGCCATTCCAGCCGTTTCCCTGCTCCTCCTTTCTCCCCCCTTCCCATCTCATTTCCTCGGGAGCCAAAGGAATCTGTCTGCCTGATGGATGGCTCCTGACAAGCTGAGCAGCCAAAGATCACATGTCAATAGGGCCATAATTAGGAGAATTGAGCCCTGTCAGGGCCTCCCGGAAATTTATCTGGAATCAATGGCCAATAGGGTGGAAGAAATGAAGATGTGGGAGTGTTTGCTTTGGAGCTGCCATGGATTTTTACACCCTGTCTGCACAGGGATCCTGCCGGCCGGGCCTTTCCTGCTGCCTGAAAGAGGAGAGGATTATGGAATTAGCCATGGAGATCTGCCCTGGCACCCGCTGACCTCTCTGGGGATGTGGCCGCACCCCCAAAGTGGGGACAGCAAGAGGAAAAAAGTGGGAGAGAGGATGGGATTCAACATTTTGCTCTTCCTTCCAGTGGGAAAGAGCACGGCAGCGATCCTAGACACAGGTCCCTTTTGGGGCATGGCGTGGGAATCTGGGCACATGAGGGAATTTTTGGAAATGTCCCCAATTCCTCCCAGTGTCCCCAAATCCCTCCCCAATATCCCCAAATCCTATTTTCCCGAACTCCCTCTGTGTCCCCACATCCCTCCGCAATATCCCTGAATTCCCCCCAAAGTCCCTGAATTCTCCCCAATATCTCCCAACCTCCCCCATGTCCCCAAATCTCCTCCCCATCCTCAAATTCTCCCAGCTCTCCCCAGTTTCCCCAAATTCTGCTTCTGTGTTCCTAACTTCCCATGTCATCAAATCCCCCCCATATCCCCAAATCACTCCTACATCCCTAAATTCCATCCCAAATTGCCATGTCCCCAAATCCCCCCAATGTCCCCATTTTCCCACACCCCCAAATTCCCACTCCATGTCCCACACTCAGGACCCCACATCAGGGTCTTGGATCCCTGGGATCCACCCAGGGATGCAGGATGGGAGAGGCAGGGCTGAGGCCTCATCACTCAAAAATTAAACCTGGATTAAATCCCCAAGTGGGGCCCAGCCTGTCACAGTTTTCCAGGGATAATACTGGCAAAAAAAAAAGTTGGGATTTAGGAATTAGCTTCC
>VXAC01005230.1:84602-104952 GCA_013399225.1 Rhipidura dahli | reverse complement strand
TTCTCTGTACCTGGGACACTTTCTGGATGTCCCTGAATCCCAAATCTCCTGTGATATCCTTGGCACTGATGAAGGACTGGGGGGGGGGTTTCACTTCCTTGGGCGGGGGCTGAATCCTCTTTGCAATTCCAGAGTTCTCAGGCAAAGAAAAGCTTGGAATGCCCTGGGAAACCCTTCAGCATCTGCTTTAGTGCTTTGTTGGTGCAGGGGTCAATGGCCTGGCCCCAAAGCTGTTGAACCATGAAAACAGCTGAGGTTAAAGCCAGAAATCCTTTGGAAATGCTTTTGGATACCAAGCAGGATGGAGCTGGAATCACATAAGCCAGAGGGAAGCAGCAGGCAGGGAATGATCCGTCCCTGCCTGGGGAATGATGCTGGGATTGGGATATTGGGGTACCGCGCTGTGGTGTTTCTCCCCCAGGATTGAAGTAAACTGAGGGAAACCTTTGGAATTCCAGCCTTGTGCTCCCCGTTGCTCCGGGGGTGGGGGGGCAACCCCACTTCCTATCCATGGATTTCACCCCCGGGATGCAGCAGGCATTCCATGCTCCCTGGACTGAGCACATCCAGCTTGCCCATCCCACAAAGTCTGGCCCTGCTCACCCAGCCTGCAAAATCAAAGCTTGGAAAAATTCCCAGGGATTAGGGTTTCAAATCAGTGAAATCATTGATTCCCTGTTGGGAATTAGGGATCAAAAAGGCTCTCCCAGCTTGTTTTTGTCATGGAAGCACCCTCATGCTCCCACCACAGCCAAAATCCCAACTTTTCATCACATCCCGCTGTATCCACCAGTCCCCACAGCCCTCACCGAGATTCATTTCACTTCTGAAAACCCCGCAGGGTTGTAGGGAAAAAAAATCGAGGAAAAGGGAAGGATCCAGAGCCCTCCAAAGGCTGTGGATACCACTGAGCTCCTAATTTATTGCTTCTGTAATTGGGGTTAATTACTGGTGACCAAATTTATCTTCTCGCCTCTCATTAATCCCAAACACAAAAGAACCCTGTTTGCAATCAATTGCTGTTTAATTACAGCACAATAGCTGCCTCCCGAGATCGAAATCCCGCCCGGCTCCAGGTCTTGAGGAGGATGGGAGTGGAGAAATGGAGGATGAGGATGCCAGCTGGGATTGGCATTTTGTATTCCAGGGACTTGTGAAACCCAGGAAGAGCCGTGGGAAGTCTCCTTGTGGAAGGATCAGGGAGTGGCTTTCAGCTGGGGAGAAATGAGAGGGAATGACCTCGGGTTCCACCCGGGGAGATTTAGGTTGGATATTGGGAAAAAATATCGTGGAAAAGGTTGTCTAGCCTTGGAAAAAGCTGCCCAAAGAAGTGGTGGAGTCCTAATCCCTGGAGGAATTTCAAAGCCAAAGGGAGGTGGGATTTAGGGATATGGGTTAGTGGTGGAATTGGCAGTGCTGGGTTTATTGGACTCGATCTCTGAGGTCTTTTCCAACCTAATGAGTTCCATGATTCTGGGATTTGGGTGCAAAACATGTTCCATGTGAATCCTTTCGGGGAATATTTGGTCCAGTCTCAACCTGAAAACAGTGGGAATGGAAATTCCTTCATCCAGGAGAACAAGGAAACAAGGTCCCACACTTCCCAGGGCTTCGTTGTTTGGACTGAAGGCATTTGAGGTGAAATTACACAAAGGACACAGAAGGTGAGGAAGAAGGGGGGGAAATGGGAATATTTCTGCAGGCAAACTCCTGTTTCCTGTCCCTGATGCCCCATTCCTGGGGACAGAACTCACCAGTCCCAGGACCACATCTGAAACCCCAAATTGTTGGTGTTTTTTTTTTTTTTCCAGGAGAAGCATTTCCTTGGCGCTGGTGCCTGTCCTGCCCCCTCATTTATCCCAATAAATGTTCTGGATTAAATAAACTCCCCTCCCAGCTCATCCCTCCCTCCCCATTCCTTAGGAGCCATCAATCTCCAGGATTATTGAGCCCGGTTTGGGAGTTAGTGGGGTGTTGAAAACGCTCCGGTCTTCCCTTTATCACTTTCAGATCAGTCCATCAGATGGGAATTCATCAGGGAAAATAATGGGAGAGGCTGTGCTGATCTATGGCTCCCTGTTCCCGGATCAATCCCGCTCTTCCCTGTCCATCGTGGGGGCTGTGAGGATCCAGGGCTGGAGATACTCGACTCGACTCCCTTCTCTCACCACATCCATCAACACTTCCCATTCCTGCAAGGATTTTGTCCTGGGATGTGCTGGAGATGGGATGAAATGTCTGCTGAGTCAAACGAGGTGGGGGCTGAATTTCTCTTGCAATTTCAACTCCTGATGGGAGCCTCTTGCTGGCATTTATTGCATTGGTGTGGATTTAGGGATTATGAGCACCCAAAATCTGGATTGTGCTTGAAATTCATCATATCCCAAAATGTAGCTGCTCCCAGGATAGTGCTGAGGTGGTTCATCCGCCTGGGGCCAGGAATCAGGACCAGGAGCTGGGTTTGGAGCTGTTTTTCCACCTGGGCATTCCCAATCACCCTCTTTCCAATGCCCTGTGCAGATCCAGAGGGAAGAGCACCACCTACTGAGTCTCCCTCACCTCTTCCTTACTTTTAATTTTTTTTTTCCCCCCATTTCTCAATCTATTTTATTCCTATTTGTGTTCTTTGCTTCTCCCTGGGAAAGGCGGGAGCATGTTTAACTCCAAGGAACCCTCCTGGTCTCTCCAGACATTTCCGCTTGTTCTGATTTGCTTGTGTTAATGAAACTTCCTTGGGATCTTTCTGCTTCCTGCACTCGGGAATTAACTCAGGAATTAACTCCAGCCTGATGCCTCCCCAGATCCAGGTTTTCTCTTGGAGCATGTGTGGGAAATGAATTAGGTAAATTTTGCCTCAAAATCTGAATTTCAGCTAAATATTGGAGAATTTGCTAGAGCAGAAACAGATGCAAGAATATAATCCTGTGGATGGATTTTTCACTATGTGGGTGTCCATAGGTAGGAACATGTCCCTGGATGTGTTTTGGCCAAGGATTTAGGGAATTAGCTGGAGACTTCCACATCTGGGTTTAGCTCCCACCCCGGCACAACCCTTTGATTAAACACTGAAAAACTCCTCAAAAACAGATTGGGAGAAACCCAGAAAAGTCCACTCTGGTGTTTCCTGAATATTTTGAACTGGGAGATGATCCAACATTTTAAGGATAAGACCTCAGCCATGTTATCCCAAAGTCCTTCATTTGCATCCAGTGCCAAATGAGACTCATTAAACATCCTTTTGTTGTTTCCTCCTGTTTGGTTGGCTTGTTTGAGCCATAAAAGTGTTTGTGTTTCTCCCAAGGGAAATGGGTCGAGAATTGGCACAGGATAATTTGTAAGGATTTACAAAATCCCCTTAGTCTCCTCACCTGCTTCCAAAGGTCTCAACACTGTGGATATCCCAGGAAGAACTTGGTGGGAAGTGGGAATGAGGAGATCCAGCTCCTTGTCAGTCCACAACATTCCCTGTTTTTTGCTTCCAGCATCCAGCTCTGAGGTCCATGTGAAGGTGAGGGGAACCAGATCTTTCCATTGAGGAAAAAAACCCAAATGTGGCATCTCTATGGATTAAATATGGTCTGTGGGGAGGGGTTGGGAAGACGGGAGATTGTTTATCCCAGAGAATGAAGGGAGATGGGATAACAGCCGGCAATTATGTAAAAGGCTTCTGCAGGAAGGGGAGTGACACGTTTCCCTGTGGATAGGACAAGGAATAAGGAGCTTAAAAACCAGCAAAGGAGATTTAGAGCTGTGGGATAGAGAAGGCCTGGGATTAATTGCTGGGAGGAGGGGAAGGGTGGGATCTTCACGGATGGAGGTTTGGAGGACAAATGTGTCAAGAAGGGCTTAAAGAGAGTGGATTCATCCATGGGACAGGAGGTAGGGAAGATAAACATCCACCTGGATGTTTTTCCAGTGTTTTGGGTGGCTCCCAAGGCAACGTGAGTGGATTCTGGGATTTCTGGAGTGGCATAGGGGGTTTGGCAGCTTTGGAATTTCTCCAATGTGAGGCTCCTGCTCATTCTGTGGAATGAGCCATGTGGTGCCACACGGAGCTCCCTCTCCAAAGATTTCCCTGCCATCACTTTTCCCAGCTCCACAGATCCCAAGGTGACCTGGGATGTGTGTTCATTGAATCGTGGAAAGGTTTCGGTTGGAAGGGACCTTAAAGATCATCCAATTCCAAAAGCCAGGGATAATTTCCACTATCCCAGGTTGCTCCAAGCATCATCCAATCAAGACCTTCCACACTTCCAGGGATGGGGCATCCACAACTTTCTGGGTATTGCATCTCAGTCTCTTTCCTGTCTTCCACCCTGGGAGCTAGAAATGCTTTTTGGGTGGGAATCATCCAGCCAAGCTGCGGTGATCCCATCACCCCGCAGAAGTAAATCCGCTGATGGAGCAGAAGTCGGAAATAACCCAGCAAAAACTCGAGACAGCTCTCGCTTCCAGTAATTCCCAGGGAGAGGTGTCAGCCATGATTTCTAGGAGCCACACACAGCAGAAAGCAGGGAATTGCTGGCAGCACTAATGAAGTTACGGCCATCCGGTGATTGGGTTAGGAGATCCTCTGGGAGCGGCCAGCGAGGTGATGGACGGAAAGCAGAACGGGAATTAAATTGCATTTCATTTCAATTTGGCCATAAATTTGATGATTTTGTCAGATAAGGAATAAAGGGGGAAGGGTGGAAGGGAAGGAGAGGGAGGGATCTGTGGGCAGGGAGCGAGTGGGACACGAGAAATTACGTTGTCCCAGTTTGTACCATTGTAGGTCATTCATCAGAAGTGCCAAAGGTTTTATGGATAGGAGGTAAATCACCTGCTCCCTATGGATTATTCTCTCTAGTAATAAAGGTTGGGAATACAGGTTATTGAACTGCCCTGGGATTTATGGGAGAGGATGCAGTGGGTGAAGAGAGGAGATGGACCATTGGATGCTCCATTTGGCAGCAGTGGTTTGTGTCACCTGAGTCACCTGCTGAGCTGTGGACGTCTCACCAGGGTGGAGTCATTTTCAGGCTGCAACTGCTGCATGAGCCAGCATTCCCAGAACTCCCAGTTTTGTATGCATCCAGAGGGACCTGGACAAGCTTGAGAAGAGGAGGAGCCATGGGAATCCCATGAGGTTTGACAAAACCAAGTGCTGGTGCTGCACCTGAGTGAGGGTCAATGCCAGTGTCAATCCAGGCTCGGATTGAGCAGATGGAGCAACCCTGGGGAAAAGGATTTGGGGAGTGGTGGGTGAGAGGCTGGACATGACCCAGCCATGTGTACTCCAATCCCAGAAATCCAGTTGTATTCTGGGCTGTTCCCACAATGTTGGCAGCAGGAGAGGGTCTGCTTAGGTGATATCCCAACTGGAATGTTGCATCCAGCTCTGAGGTTCCAGCACAGGAAGGACATGGAGCTGTTGGAGCCAGTTCAGAGGAGGCACCGGGATGATCAGAGGGATGGAGCAGCTCTGCTGTGAGGAAAGGCTGAGAGAATTGGGATTTTTCAGCCTGGAAAAATGAAGGCTTGGAGTGACCTAATTGTGGCCTTCCAGAACCAGAAGGAGCTGAAAAAAAGATGGAGAGGGACTTTTTACAAGGGTCTGGAGTGCCAGGAAAAGGGGCAATAGCTTCCCACTGACAGAGAGTAGGTTTAGGTTGGGTTTTGAGAGGAAATTCTTCACTGTTTGGGTGATGAGAATCATGGAATGGTTTGGGTAGGAAGGGACCTTCAAGGTCATCTCATTCCAACCCTTCCACTAGACTAGGCTGCTCTAAACCCTGTCCAAGCTGGCCTTGAAAACTTGCAGGGATGGGGCATCCACAGCTTCTCTGGGCAACCTGTGCCAGGACCTCCCCACCCTCCCAGGGAAGAATTCCTTCTCAGAGAGAATAAGAAATCTCCAGCACTGGAATCTAATCCTGGAGAACTTCCAGAAATACTTAGGGTTCATTCCAGTTTGGTGACACTGCAGTTCCAGGCCCTGGCAAAGCTACCAAATCAACTCAAATCAATGGGAAAGAGAAACATCCCCAAGGCAATATTGCCTGGGAATGTTCATGGGATCATTGAGAAACACTCAAGGGACAGGCTGTACTACATTTCCTTAGCACGCTGATATCTCCAGAGCTGAATAATCCACTACCTGATATACCGGAATTCCCTCTGGATTTTGGGACATCCTGAGGTCTCGGTACAAGGCATCACTTTTAGGCCAAAACTGCGACATCTCTCATCATTCTCCTTCTGATCATCTGGGTGTGTCAAGGCTTCCATCCCAAACTGGTGACATCCTTGGATATCTCAGTAAGTTTCAGCCTTATTTTGCTGTGCCTTACAAGTGGGGAGATTTTCATCCTGACTGGATGAAGAAATGGAAGCATTTTTGGTGGGATACCTGGCTATCCCATAATTTGTGGGATATCTGGACATCCCATAATTTGTGGCAAAGTGATGGCGTGGTGCATAGCCCTAATTCCCATTACTAAGATTGTCATTCCTTGAAATATGATGGATGGACTCAAAGGATGGGGCTGGATGTGAGGTGACTCCCTGTCCAGCTCCAGTTCAGCATTTCAAACATGGGAAGCTGAACCAGCTTCTGATGGAGACTTTCTCCATGGATCCTTCTCCTCATGAAAGTGAGTCTGAGACCCTTCTGATCCCAGGCTTATGCCAGAACTTCAGACATGGAGATGCAGCTTCACAGTCCTCTGGGGCTTCACTGGAGGACCACACATGTGGAATCTGCAGGAATATCTCCTCCTGTGAAGGCTGGATGGTGAAAACATCAGCAACACAGCTCAGGGATGTGGTAAAGAAATTCCAGTAGGATGTTTTAAATCCTACCAGGAGCTGCTTAGGGAGCTGGGAGAGTTCAGCCTGGCAAAAAGGAGGCTCGGGGGGACCTTCTTCCTCTCCACAATTCCCTGAAAAGAGGGTGGAGCCAGGTAGGGATCAGGCTCTGCTCCCAGGGAACAAGGGACAGGACAAGAGGAAATGGCCTCAAGCTGTGCCAGGGAAGGTTCAGGTTGGACATCAGGAGGAATTTCTTAATGGAAAGGGCTGTTAAGCACTGGAAGGGGCTGCCCAGGGAGGTGTTGGAGTCCCCATTCCCAGGGGATGCTTGGATATGGCACTCAGTGCTCTGGTCTGGTTGACAAATTTGGATTCAGTCACAGGTTGGACTCAGTGATCTTGGAGATGTTTTCCAACCTCACAGTTTCTGGGGTTCTGTGGTTCTTTGTTGATGCTGAAATTGCCTGGGACAGTCCCAAGCCCTGGATGTGCATAATTCAAGCTACAAAGCCGTGCTCTGAACGAGGCCTCTCGGATCTGCGGTTGGATCAATCATCCCACAGGACACACCGCCGCATTCCCGCATTCCTGCTGCACCTGGCTGCCATGGGGACGGGACACAGATGAGCCGTGCTGAGCCTGGGAGCTGTTTTGTGCTGGTCCAGCAATGCCAAATGTGACGGGAGCTTGGCCTGCCCTTGAGGCCAAAGCTTTTAAACTCGTGTGAGAGAGAGGCCAAAGATACTTCCCATCAATCTTAACCCCGGAGCTCCGGCTGCAGCGGGAATGGGAAGGAATTGGATTCCAGCAGGAGTTTGGCAGTTTTGTGGGCATAATTAATACGTTTCATTGCCGGGAATTCCTGTGTAGTCTTACAGATTTTGACCCATATTTGTGGTATTCCTCTGGAGAGACCAGATGGGAATCTGTTTTAAAAGGAATCTTTAGTGGAACTTCCACATGTTCAAAGTGAGGGATTACAAGCTTTCCCAAAATAATGACTGGGAGGTACAAGGGGAAAAAAATGCCGGACTCTATTTCACATGCACAATAATTTACTTTTAGATGTAAAAAGATTAGATGTGCAGTAAAGATTTTATATGCACAATAATTTACTTTTACATGTGCAATGATGTTTTTACACATGGAATCATTCATTTTTATGGATAAAAGCCGACCAATTAAAAACCCGGGTGTTAAACAACCCTCCCACCAATCCTGAAGGATTTGTTTTGGAGTAAAGCTTCACTCAGGCCTAACATCAACACTTTCCTGCAGGATTGTTGTTGATTTTCCAGCTGGTTCCATGTGCTGCACCTGATTCTTTTTCAGTTCACCCTCACGGAAAGGAGGAGCCCCTCCATAGGCTATTGGGAAGGGATGTGAGGGCCACACCACCTGGATTGTCACCTGCTTTTCCCCATGACCCATCCTGGTTAGCTGCTTGAAGCTGTGGGAGGAATATCAGTCCCAGCAAGAAGAGATGAGAAAACATTTACGGCATCATAAAATCATGGAATGGTTTGAACTGGGAGGGATTTCCAAGATCATCTAATCCAACTCCCTGTTAAGAGCAGGGACACCTTCCAGTAGACCAGGGGAAGTCCCATCCAAGTCCCATCCAAGCTGGACTTAAACAATTTCAGGGATGAGGCAACCACAGCTTCTCTGGGAATTCCATTCCAGGCCCTCACCACCTTTACATGAAAAAATTTCTTTCCAATGTCCCATCTTTTCAGTTTGAAGCCGTAGTGGTGGGATTTTCCATCTGTGGAACCGAGCAATTCTAAAAGCAATTCAAAGAATTCAAAGGGTCCTTACAGCTCAGAGGAGAAGAGATAAGGCCATGAGAAATTCCAGCTGCTGAAGGATCAGGAAAAAGTTTGCTCAGAGACCTCAGATCTACCCCATCTTTTTTTCCATGAATCTCTTCAGTTGGCCAAGAAAGATGAGGTTGGAGCTTCCATCCCTCAGGTGAGTATTTTGATCAGACAACGTAAGTTTAGGGGTCTGTGTTCCATCAGTTTTCCCTGCATATTTAATTCCATATTTAAATGGGATACGCTTCAGAGCCCTCTATCCAGGATGGATTATTAATCTCCAGGAAGTTGAATAGAAAGAGAAATATCTCCTTGTTGTCCCTGAGGCTTCATTCCCGTGGAAAACCCTCTGCTGCAGTGAACTGGCAAATTCACTGTCCGCAGCTAATTCCGGGATGATCTGAAGGAATAAAGGGACTGCAGAAATTAAGGAATTCTTCCCAATACTCTGGAATCTGGTGGATTAAACGTCCCAGCTCAGGCCAGGGGGTCACCTCCAAGCAGGGCTGTCCTGGTCACAGTGAGTCCTTGCCAGTGGCGACTCAGTTACTTTGAGTGGGAATCTCAAATTACTGCAAACCTGGCGGATTCCAGGGAAGAAGAGGTGGAAGGCACTTGAAATAGAAATAATAGTCCCCAGTCTAGATAAAAAGAGATTCACAGGATCTTTTTCTTTGGACAATTTGGGTGAGAAGGGAAGGAAAAGAGGAAGAGAGAAAGGTGGATTGTCAAGTGTAACAAAATAGAAAAAACCGAAACCCTTTCCCTTGGAGAAATCCCAACCCTGAAAAATAAACTAATTTTGAGTTCATAAATGTTCAGTAGGAGCCTGATGCAGCAGGAAGTGGAAAAATTTCTTTTCATCCAGAATTTCTCTGTTTGCAAGAAAAAAAGTCATTGCAACTTTTTTTGGAGGATCCTGTTCCCCCAGCTGTAACCACTGGAGCGCTCAAGACTCTGGTTATGGGGTGTTTTGAGCAAGGAAATTGGGGGAAATCAGTGAAAGTGTCAAGCCATGGGGAAATCCAATGGAAAAATGATCTGCAATTGTTAGGGATCAATGTCCTAATAGAGGGGGCAGGAATTCTGCAGGTTGGTGGTGTCTGCACTTGATTATACTTCCCAAACAAAGGAACCAAGAAGCGTCTTAAGGATTTACCTGCAAATTATCATAAAAATCATCTCATTCCAATTTCCCGCGATGGGAGGGATACCTTCCTAGGTTGCTCCAAGCCCCATTCTGGAACACTTCCAAAGATGGGGCAGCCACTGCTTCTCTGGGAATTCCATTCCAGGACCTCACTACCCTCAGAGTTAGTTCAGAAGAGCTCCTTGATTATTTTTCAAGGTTCGTAGAAAGCTAAAATCTCCTGAAGGACAATTCAGCTGATAAAGAAAAAATAAAAAAAAAAAAAAGAGGGAATGGGAAAATGAGAATGATGAGAGGGGATGGTTAAAAACCAACTAAAGTGCCCCCAAAAGGGTCATTCCCCCCCACCAAGAGTGACACTGGTTTGAAAAACTGGCTTAGAGGCAAAGGAACAGTGACAAGGGACACATCAAATGGGAAAAAAAAGAAATAAAGGACATTGGATTTGCACAAAAATGGAGAAAATCAGTGAGATGAGCAAAAAGCCAGGAGAGGCTCTGACCAGTAGAGCTGAGGCCAGCAAAGAGTTGAAATACTTTGGGAACAGAAGGAGCTATAATAACCCCAGTATTGATTCCTCCTTGGAAGGGAAATGTGCAAAGCAGGCATTTTCCAGGGATATTTGTTTTGTATTTGGAGGGAAAAGCAGATTTGTTCCTGATTAAAGGGAAGGGATGGTTTACAGGCCGGCATTAAACGGGGAACATTCCAAATAGCCCCTCTTAAAAAACACCCAGCATGCCAAAAAACCGGGATTAACTCTGTCCATGTGTTTTCTAGGATGTGGTCAAGAAGAATCAGGACTGGTTTTCAAGATCTCAGGACAGGAAAGTCCAAGGGACAAGAGGAAAACTGATGTCATGTCAGTGCATTAAGGAATGGGAATGACTTGGTTAATTATTGCCTGCCATTGATTCCAGGCAAAATGAGGGAACACCTCACCAGGACTCGATTAATAAGGAATTACAGGAACATGACGCTAATCAGCAGGGGGTTATGGGAAATCGGTCTTGTCAAATTAAGCAGCTTTTATAAACGCAATTAGAAGAGGGAGGATAATTAATGAACTCGCAGAGAGTTGGGATTGAGTTGCTGGGGGAGATGTTGAAATCTAGAAGTGTTGGTTCAAAAAATGGCATTTGGGAAGCGGGAAGAACAATGGGAGTTGTGGCCATTCCTGGAATCCCAAAGCCTTAACCACAACACTCATGTGGCACAGCGATATACCAGAAATATCCAGACAGGTTGTGAGATCCAAAACTTTGGAAAAGTTGATGGTTTCGGGCACTCAAGTCCATACACTGATGAAGAAATAAACTCCAACGTGGCTCCTCATTATGAAGGCAGAGGATGGCTGTGACTTGTCACCAAAAGTGACATTTTGGTATTGTAGGTTTGCACCTAAATAAATTTAGGATAAATTGGCTTTGTGTTGCCCTCATGTCCCTGGTGTCCCACCATCCCAAGTCTAGAGGAGGTTGCTCAGCTGATCAAAGGACAGGAGCCCCTCTGCTCTGGACCCAGGCTGGGAGAGATGGGAATGTGCAGCCTGGAGAAAAGAAGTCTCCAAGGAGAGCTTAGAGCCCCTTCCAGTGCCTAAAGGGGCTCCAGGAGAGTTGGGGGAGGAGTTTGGATAAGGGCTGGAGTGTCATGACAAGGGGAAATGGCTTCCCACTGCCAGAGGGTAGGGTTAGATGGAATACTGGGGAAGGAATTCCTAGCTGTGAGGGTGATGAGGCCCTGGCACAGGATTCCCAGAGAAGCTGTGGCTTCTCCATCCCTGGAAGTGTCCCAAGGCCAGGTTGGATGGGGCTTGAAGCAACCTGGGATAGTGGAAGGTGTTCTTGCCCATGGCAGGGAGGCGGAATTGGATGACTTTTAAGGTCCTTCCAACCCAAAACATTCCATTATTCCATGATTCTGTGACTGAGCCATTGGAGTCTACTTTGGCTGGTGACTGATGGGGTCACCTCTGTGGTGCTGGGCAGTGTCCTCTCAGACCATCCCAAACAGAAAGGTCTCCTTTCCCCAGGCTGCAGAATGAGCACATTCCTTGAATTTTAACCTCAGACCTTTATATTTTAGCTGTGGGGAGAAGTGGCTGCTGAGTGTTCTTCCTTCTTGGAATCATGGAATTCTTTGGGTTGGAAGGCACCTTAAGTATCATCAACTTCCAACCCCCTGCCATGGGCAGGCACACTGGTGCCACTCCAAAGGCGGATGTGACTCCTCAATCACTTCATAAGGGATGAACCTGATGGGGAAATTGGGAATGTCAGGCCATGTCTCTGATTTCTGATCGACCTGCTCCATCCCCTCTCTCATTCCCATGCATCTTCCCCTCCCGCACTCCATAAAACGCCTCCTCTCAATTGAGATGCTCTGGTTTATTTGGGCTGCAAAATCCACTTAAACCTTTTTAATTTGTCTTGTTTGGATATGGGCATCATTTGGATCATGTTTTATGGGCGCCCGGATCATTTTCCTTCCTGTAAATCGTCCCTTTAGTTACTGAGGCTTCTGGGAAGTTGTAAATCCTCCCTCCCATCCTTTCCATGGAGTTTACGTTGTTTTACAGCTTCATTAATAGGTTCTCTCCCAGCGAGGTTGATGAAAGTTATTGACCTAATCATAACCTATTAATTATGACAGTAAATCCCACTCTTGGAAATGTTTTACTGAGCAAATGTTACTTGGAAAATCTGCGGGTTAAACTGCAGATCCAAGAACTTTAAATCTCCTGCTCACTGCCCCAGTCATGGAGCCTTGGGAGAAGCTTGCAGAGTCCTGCTGGCTTGGGAAAGTTCTCGTTTAGGGAGAATTCAGTTTTCCTAAATATTGGCTCTACATGTTTGGATCTAGCATGGAAACTGAACTGCATCCAGTTCTCCTTCTGGCTCTTAGAATTACGAAATTGTTTAGGTAGGAAAAGCCCTCAAGTCCAACTGTTCCCCAGCATTGCCAAAGCCACCAGTTAACCACGTCCCCAAGTGCCACATCTGCCCAGCTTTAAAATTCCTCCAGGAATGGTGGCTCAATCACTGCCCTGCTCCAGTGCTTGATAATCCTTTCATTGAAGGAATTCTTCTTGATATCCCATCTGACCCTCCCCTAGTGCAAGCTGAGGCCATTTCCTCTTTTCCTTTTGTCTTTAACTTCGGGAAAGCACAATTAATAAGGAAGTTACTGACTTCCGTCCAAGGCCCATCACAGGTAGGAGAATATCCCAAATATCTGCCTAGAGGGATTGTGGACTCCTCATCCCTGGAAGTGTTCAAGGCCAGGTTGGATGAGGCTTGGAGCAATCTGGGATAGTGGAAGGTCCATGAAATGAGGTGATCTTTAAGGTCCTTTCCAACACAAATCATTCCATTATTCCATGATTTTTCACAATCACATCCAGGACAGGTTTTTTTGGTTGGAAAAACATAGTTCCAAAAGACAACATCCCTTAAGCTGGACTGGGATCCCCTAAAACCAGGCAAGAAATAATTCTCTTCCCTAAATCTCTCCCTTCCAGAGGCAGATTCTGCCCCATTGCCCCTGTTGGAAGTGCTCCTTTAGGATACATTCCCTGTAGCTCAGCTGCTGAGCGCGCAGCTCCCTTCTGCATCCTCAAATCCCTTGGGAAAACCACTTTGCTTATGAGGCAGAGAGAGAAAGGTCTCCCGGGAAGCCAAGTGCTTCCATCAGCCTTTCAGAGTAGCCATCCGTGGTAGGAACTGCAAGAGGCCCCAGCTGGGTTCCAGGGTCTGGATTAAATAAGCATTAAAAGTTCAGATATGCACATGGAATTTATTGGAGAGACACACATGGGGTACCCATTTATCCAGAAACTTCCAGGATCCCACCTCCGTATCCCAATGTGTGTCCATGTATTCTGAGTTCATGCCCCGAACACACAGCTGAAAGTGATAAAAATGCTCAAAGACTTTTTTCCTGCTGGATACCCCAAATTCATGGATGAGCATCCCACTGTGCAGGGGGGGATGCTGCAAGGAAGTGTCTCAAAGGGAGGAGGAGACAGGAGTAAGGGATGGATATTGCTCCAGATCTCATGGCAAGGTCACAGGAGCACTGCAGGGTTGGATGGGATATTGGGAAGGAATTCCTCCCTGGGAGGGTGGTGCGGCCCTGGAATGAAATTCCCAGAGAAGCTGTGACTGCTCCATCCCAGGAAGTGTCCAAGGCCAGGTTGGATGGGGCTTGGAGCAACCTGGGATAATGAAAGGGGTCCCTGCCCATGGCAGGGGATGGGACTGGATGGTCTTTAAGTTTTGTTCCAACCCAAACCCTTCCATGATTTTATGATTCCATGAAGATCAAGAAGCAGGACATAAAAATGAAAAGATGAGGAAGGGATGCAGAGGAAAGAGGTGAGGTGGAAACAAGAAGCTCCTCTCCAGGGTTGTTTAAAATGAAGCTGAGCATGGAAAGACAGAGAAGATTGCATGAATTTTGTTGGGATTTTAAATATTTTTCAAAGTTTCCCAGAGGATCAAAATAATTTTAATATCTTCTGGAATGACGAACTTGCACAGAGCTTCAGCTCCTCTTGCTTCTTTCTGTGACCCAGTTTCTGTTCCTCCTGTATCATCCTTGATATAAAAATCAGTTCCTTTTCTACCACTTCCACAATTTTACCCCCTAATTCCCACTGAGGCTTCCAATAAAATTTCCATTAAATTAATAAAATGTCCACTGTTTCACATGCTCTGTACCAGCCTCCAAACACATTCCTGGGAATTTTGGGTCTGTTTCCATTACTGCAGTTTGAATAACTCCACTCACACACTTCTGGAGTTTGGGACCCACATTGGGATTTACATACGAAGCAGGAAACACATGGATCAACCTGGAGAAGCCTCTTCATTTGCAGCTGTATTTCCCATGTGTCCAACACAGGGAATTGTCAGGTGCCTAAATGCCAAGAGGTGTTTTGGATAAAAAATTTTGTGGGATATGAAGGCCTCATATATTTTGGAAGTGCTCCATGTCCTGTAGAGCTCTTGTGGAGTTGTGAAATTGGGTGAGGGATACTGGATGCTCCACGGGTGGGATCCCAAGGGATATAAATGGAAAAAAAATACCAGGCAATAGTATCCTGAAAAGTGGAAGCTGTGGATTTCTCTCTTCTGACTCACAGTTATCCAAATGGCTCATTTTCCCTTGAAAATGATGTTTATGAAGAAAAGGACCCATTGACTTGCCACAATCCCCCTTCTCTGCAGGAAAATCGTGGATACGGGTGTTGAAATGGAAAATAACTTTCCCGAAGTGCTTGGATAATTCCCAAGGCTGTGTTTCACTGCTGCAGTGGCAGAGATGAGGAGTTTTATTCCTCATCAGGGATCCCAGTTTTGGAAGAGAGGATCAGCCATTGACCTGCAGGAACAGCTCAGCAGGAAAATCAGAATTTCTCATTGTCCCTCTTCCCTGGTTCAATTCCAAAGCAAGGATGGGGCTCCTACTGCTCTGCAGGAGTGGGGCAAAGAGAAACATTGGAGGTTTGGACATCCTACAAGCTGGAAAAATCTGAGTTTTTGGGGAATTTACTCTTCCTTCTGTAATCGTAAATTACTTCCAACTCCCTCCCACCTGATACTCATTACCCTTCCATTGGTTAAAATTTAAATAAATTTAAAGAAATAATTTAGATAAATAATAATAATTTGTATCCTCAAATAGACAAAATTGCTGTCAAGGTGTTTTAGGAGATGCTGCAACTCCATTCTGAACTTCTTCATCTTTTTTTCCTTCTGGATGCCAAGGCATGGAAATGAAGTTCATGCCTTTGGAATTCCCACAGCAATGGCAAGGGCAGAATTTGGCCCTTGGATATCACAAATGACACAAAATATTCCAGAATTGTCACTTCTAGGGGTGGAAAGAGGGAAAAGGAAACCCAGTGGGAAAGGATCTGATCTTCAGGAGAAGAATTCAGGCCTGAGGAATCCATGGATGGAAAGCAAAGGAGGAAAGGGAAAAGATGGGAGTGAGAGAACAGGCCCAGGGTGAGGAAACCGGGTAAAAAGAATGTGCTGAATTCTGCTCTGTTTTCTGCCCCTGGGCTCAGACCCACACAACTCATTGCATGCAATTCATCCAAAAAAATGGCTGGATAGCTCTGGGATAAAATTCCTAGTGTATTCCTAATTAACCGTATCTCCAGCATCTCTGAGAGCTTCTCCTGACCCTGCAGGATGTGTCCAACAAACTCCATCCATGCCAAGAGACCTTGGTGACAAGGAAAGAGCAAGTCATCCATGTTTCTCCCTCCGTCATCCAAGGGGGCTGAGGCTGTGGCTGGAGGTCATGGCTGATCCTGGTGCTGATGCCACGGAGCTGTGAATTCCAGTCCTGGTGCCGCTGTTCCTCCCTACGAGGCTCATTCCCTTCCGGAAGCGGGTCTGGCTGGCACAGCCGAGCGCCAGAGCTGTCGAGAGATGAAATCAGAGCCTACCCAGCTTGGGTTGCAGGGACGGATTTCTGTTCCCATTAATAATTCAAGGATCCCCTTGGGAGTGGGCAGATGACATCATATCCCACTCTTTCCCCATTGCCACCCTGCCTTTCCCTTCCCCATTTCCCGTCGTTCCTCTGTATCCAAAAAGTTGGGGACACCTTGGCACCATGTTGGGCTACCCCCAAAGACCATGTCTCCTAGCAATAGAATTCCCAATCCTTGTTTCCAGAGGTGTGGTCTGCTTCAGCCATCCAGGGAAGGAGAAAAAAGCCCTGGGAATTATTTTCTGTCTCCAGCCTTTCCCTGGGGAGTTTGGTCATTCCAGGATGGTTTTTCACTAAGTCAGTGAGAGCAGTTCGGTGTTGTCTCTTTTTGGGAAGGATTGTAGGGAAAAAGTAGACAAAGGTCCTAGAAAAATTCCAAGCAGATGGAAACGAGGCCTGAATTTCACAGAAAATAGGCAAGAAAGGATCCTGCAGTGTGGAATAGTGCTGGATTTTTTTTCCAGCAGTTTCATGGTGGGAATATGGGTCATGGCTCTGGTTGTGGAGGCGGAGGTTGTCACTGTGAGGGTGACACCTGTGACCACTGGATGAATCCTTTCCTTCAGGTCCTCCTTTTCTTCTGTCCTGGAGCTCAGCCATCTGTGCAACCAAACCTGAGGGAATGTGGCTTTTTTGAGAGCATCTCCCCATGGCCCTTCTTCCCTAAATATCTTTGAAGCAGTGAAATTCATGACCTTTGGTGTCCGAGTCCACCCTTGTGGTGGTATTGGCAGTATTGAAGGGAGACAGGGGTTGGAAAATATCTTGGAAGGATCCAGAGGAATCAATAGATCATGGAATCATAGAATGGCTTGAGTTGGAAGGGCCTTTAAAGATCATCTAATTCCAATCCTCTCCATGGAGAGAAGAGGAGCCCTCTCCAGCCCAATCCTGGACACCTCTTTAGATCTCAAAATATTTTCTGGATACTTTTCCAGGATTGTGTGAGAAATGCAACAAGGAGGGAACAACAGATTTCTTGGGAGAAGGCCACAAGTCCTCCTGTGTGTGACTTGTGGAACCCTTCCTGCACTTTTTGGGATACTCAGATACCCCAAATTTACTCCTTATTTTCCTTTTTTCCTTTGTTCTTCTCTCTGCAAAGTGCATTTTTCCTATGGGATCATTCCTGGGCAGTTTTGGGATCAACCTGGGTCAGTTCAGTCCCACTGTAACCACCCGGCAGAAATTTCAACCTTGGCCAGGGGTATGGCAGAGCCCAAGGCATTGTAACACTCACTTAGAAATTCCCAAAAACTGGCTTTGCCCCAGGAGATGGACCTGAAGGATGGATTTAAGCCAAACTCCACCGTGGGCATAGGTTGTGCTCACCCCCACCTGACCAAATCCCCCATGGCTGAAGGGTGATGGGTACTTCAGCTGCCCCAGTGTCTCATGGATGACATGGATGAGGAATTCCTCTGGATTTGCAAATGTGTTTGGAGCTTCCAATTAACACCCTCATTCCTTCCTTCTCTAAATAACTTTCTTTGAAGCTTTATGCAGGAAAAAAGGGCTTTTCTGGATCTCTGCCATGAAGTACCTCTACCCCTCTTTCAGCACAGCCCAGAGAAATTCCCTGCAGCCTCCAAACCAGCTGAACATCCCTAATCTCCTCTTATCCCATGTTATTCCTCTCCTGAGCGTCTGGTTTGGATTCAGGCCCTGCATAGTTCATTTTTCTCTGTTTAATTTCCCGACCTCCTCTTTTTCCTCAAGGATTCCAAGTGTTAACACAAAGAATCTCCGGCTGAGCCGTCTGATTTATCCATCTCTTCACCTTGACTTTATTTCCTGGTCACAATTCCAAGTGCTAATGTTACATTCCTTGTTTAAGTATCTGATTTATCCATCCTCACCTCCCCCATTACTTCATGGTATGGGTTTGAAATGTTAATTTTAATAATAAAAGTTTTACACTCCCAGTGCTTTCCGCGCTAACATGGGGACATTATTTCCTAGGACGAGGGTTTTAAAAGCTAATGTCCTAATGCTGCTTTAATTGTGGGATTTATTCCTGCTAAGGCAGCTCCTGGAAGCATGAAAGGGTAGGAGAAAATCTCTGGCTGGTGGCAATGTCTGTGCCTGGTGTTTGGTGGGAAGAGCAGATTCCTGAACCCAAGCTGGATAAGGAAAAGTTCTGACTTTCCCAAGGAGATATCCAAGGTTTCAAAAAGGGTGATGATGCATTTAATGCAAGAGTGGTCTCACAGGGGAAGAGAGGATCATGGCATTATAGGATCATTTCGGTTGGAAAAGCCCTCTGAGAATACTGAGTCCAACTGTTAACCCAGCACTGCCAAGGCCACCACTAAACCATGTCTCTGAGGGCCACGTTTATGTCTTTTAAATCCCTCCAAGGATGATAACTCCAACACTGCTCTGGGCAGCTGTGCCAAGGCTGGACAACTCTTTCCATGAAGAAATTTTCCCAATACCCAACGTAAACCCCCCCTTCCCCAGTGAAATTTGAGGCCATTTCCTCTTGTCCCGTCCCTTGTTCCCTGGAAGCAAAACCTGACCCTGACCTGGCTTCACCCTCCTGTCAGGGACTTGTGGAAAGCCAGAAGATCCCTCCTGAGCCTCCTTTTCTCCAGGCTGAGCCCCTTTCCCAGCTCCCTCAGCCTCTCCTGGCTCTCCAGACCCTTCTCTGGCTCTGTTCCCTTCCCTGAACACATTCCAGCCCCACAATGTCATTCTTGTTGTGAGGAGCCAAAACAAATCCCAGAATCTGAGGTGTCAGTGAAGCCCTGATTGTGCAGATCCAACTTCTCCAGGGTCTCTCTTGGTCTCTTCCAGCCTCTTCCACAGCTCTAAGGACCTGGCACAACTCCAAGGCCCAACTGGAGCAGGCATGTAGTTTGGGACATGGGTGGACAGCCCATTCCAGCTGGAGATATGGAAAACACTTGGGAACTGCAGGGTCTTTCCCAAATCTGCCATTGTCAAGTTTATGGGATGGAGGGGAGCATCTGGTCTCCATGGGCAGCACCACAGCAAAGGTGGGACCAACAGAGGCAGTGCTGGAAAGGTCTGGTGTCCCTGTGGCACAGGTGGGATGAGTGGAATGAAAATTCATGAATATTCCGCACCCCCTGAACACCTCAGAAAGGAAATCTGAGGCCAAGGAGAAACTCCACATCCAATAGCTGTTGAGTTGGGCGTCATTATCCATCGTTCTGGACTCACAGCCCTGCTGCAGAATGGGACAAAGGTTAGGGTTAGGTTAGATGGGATTTTAGGGAAAGGTCTTTCATCCAGAGGGTAGTTGGGCGCTGGAAAAGGCTCCCCAAGGAAGTCATCACAGCTCCAAACCTGGCAGAGCTCAGGAAGCCTTTGGCTCTCAGGTACATGTTGGGATTTTTGGGTGTCCTGTGCAGGGTCAGGAGTTGGATCCTTGTGAGTCCCTTCCAGCTCAGGACATTCCATGAAATATGTGGTTCAAGGCACAGCTGGGGCAAAGCATGGAGATGCTGGGCTGTGGATTGGGATCAGCACTGGAGGTGTTGGTTGGTGACAACAAGACTCGTTCACCTTTAGTGGCTTGACCCAACGATCTTCTCCGGAATTGCTGCTGAGGATGATTGGATTGCTCTGACAGGAACTGGGAAGTTGCTGATGCAGGGAACAAAGGTCCTAAAGCTGCAGTGGCAGCAAAACGCCATCCTGATGTGTCACAGGGACAGCCCCGGCGGCAAGGAGAGCTCCTGCCTCCCCATTGTCACCCAGGCTGGAGATCAGGCTGAGGACGACCTTCTTGTGCCTCCAAATCAAGCCTGGATTTTAATTCCATCAAGGAGAACTCACATTTGGTCTGGCCTGGGAGGAGGGATGAACTTGAAGACCTGTGGTGTTTTCAGGGATTCCAACTCATCCTGACACCCTGTGTGGAGGGAGAAGGTGTGGTGTCCACTGTCCGACTGTTTTCTTGCTCATAGGATCCTGGGGACAACACTGAGCCACCTGAATGTGACCTAAGCATGTCATCTGCTCCAAAGACATGACCTGGGCTCATTTATTTGCTGCTGTGGGGACAGAAAGTGCACGAGGCCACGGTGGCGGGGGGGGGGGGGGGGAG